>JAJPUD010003087.1:240992-272318 GCA_023553655.1 Myrmecobius fasciatus | reverse complement strand
TGCTCCAAATCAATGTTGATCAGAGAAATGCAAATCAAGACAACCCTGAGGTACCACATCACACCTGTCAGATTGGCTAAAATGACAGGAAAAGTTAATGATGAATGTAGGAGGGGTTGTGGGAGGGCTGGGACACTGATGCATTGTTGGTGGAGCTGTGAACGGATACAGCCATTCTGGAGAACAATTTGGAGCTATGCTCAAAAAGTTATCAAACTGTGTATACCCTTTGACCCAGCAGCATTTCTATTGGGCTTATATCCCAAAGAAATCATAAAGGAAGGAAAAGGCCCCACATGTGCAAGAATGTTTGTGGCAGCCCTTTTTGTAGTGGCTAGAAACTGGAAATTGAATAGATGCCCTTCAATTGGAGAATGGCTGAATAAATTATGGTATATGAATATTATGGAATATTATTGTTCTGTAAGAAATGACCAGCAAGATAATTTCAGAGAGGCCTGGAGAGATGTACATGAACTGATGCTGAGTGAAATGAGCAGAACCAGGAGATCATTATACACGGCAACAACAGTACTATATGACGATTAATTCTGATGGACATGACTCTCTTCAACAATGAAATGTTTCAAACCACCTCCAATTGTTCACTGAAGAAAGCCATATACACCCAGAGAGAGGGATGCAAAATGTGGACCACAACATAACATTCTCATACTCCTTGATTGATGTTTGCTTACATTGTGTTTCCTTTATCTGACATATCGTTTGTGTAGATAAGATTTTTCTTGCACAACAATGATAAGTTTGGAAATATGTATACATATATTCGATTTGCCAATATTTTAACATAATTAACATGTAGTGGATATCCTGCCATCTAGGGGAGGGGTGGGGAGTTGGGGGGAAAAATTTGTAACGGAAAGCTATGTAAGGGTTATTGTTGAAGAATTACCCACACATATGTTATGCAAATAAAATAAAATTTAAAAAAAAAAAGGTAACTGAAGAAAACAACACTTTAAAAATAAGAATTGAACAAATGCAAGAGAATGACTCAATAAGAATTCAAGAATCAGTCAAACAAAAACAAAAAAAATGAAAAATTAGAAGAAAATATGAAATATCTCCTAGGAAAAACAAGTGACTTGGAAAATAGATCTAGGAGAGACAATCTAAGGATTACTGGACTTCCTGAAAGCCATGATGAAAAAAAGAATCTAAACACTATCTTCCAGGAAATCCTGAAAGAAAACTGCCCTGAGATGGTAGAATCAAAGGGCAAAATCACCATTGAAAGAATTCACCGATCACCTCCTGAAAGAGACCCCAAAATTAAAACCCCAAGGAATATCGTGGCTAAATTTCAGGATTATAGCACCAAGGAAAAGATTCTGCTAGCAGCCAGAAAGAAACAATTCAAATACCGAAGAATCACACAGGATCTGTCAGCCTCCACATTGAAGGATCGAAGGGCCTGGAACCACATATTCCGAAGGGCAAAGGAACTTGGATTACAGCCAAGAATAAGTTATCCAGCTAGAATGAGCATCATCTTCCAGGGAAGAAGATGGTCATTCAATGATATAGGTGAATTTCACCTATTTCTAATGAAAAGACCAGATCTGAACAAGAAATTCGACATCCAAACACAGAACTCAAGAGATGCATTAAAAAGGTAAAAAGGAAAGGACTCTTGAGAACTTTATTTCTACTAGGGGGATGCTTAAAGTTTGGGGGTATAATTAACTAGATATTACTTTGATAATATGAAAAAGAGAACTAGAGGGGGAAAGGTTGTCATACTGGGGAAAAGAGGGGAAAAGTGGTAAAAATAAGATCTAAAAAAAAAGGAGGTAAAAACAAGGTAAAATCTCTTGAAGAGGCAAAGAAAACCTAATATAATTGAGAGAAAGAGGGGAGGGAGTTGAGCATTGTGTAAATCTTACTCTCTTCAGGTTGGGCTCTAAAAGTGTATATCAGACACTTGATTTCACATAGAAACTTGTCTGTTGCTAGAGGGAAGTGGGAGGGAAAGGAGGAAAAGAAAGGGATAAACTAATAGAAGGGAAGATAGAAGAATCAGGGGAAAGGAGTAAAAACAGGGGGAAGGGATCTAAAGGGTGGAGTATTGTTTGGAGGAGGGGGTCATCAAAAGCAAAGTAGTGAGGAGGGGGGAAGGGAGAAAGGGGAAAGGAAAGGGGAAAACATAACTTGGGTAAATAAGATGGCAGGAAATAAAGAATTAGTTGTTCTATCTGTGAATGTGAATGGGATGAACTTTCCCAATAAAGCGGAAGCAGATATCAGACTGGATTAAAAACCAGAATCCCACAATATGTTGTCTACAAGAAACACATCTAAAACATAGTGACACATATAGGATGAAGGTAAAAGGCTGGAGCAGGAGGTATTATGCTTCAGGTGAACAAAAAAAAGCAGGGGTAGCAATCCTTATCTCAGACCAAGTAAAAGCCAAGATAGATCTAATCAAAAGAGATAAGGAAGGAAACTATATTTTATTAAAGGGTACCATAGATAATGTAGCAATATCTATACTAAATATATATGCACCAAGTGCAATAGCACACAAATTCCTAGGGGAGAAATTAAGAGAGATGCAAGAAGAAATAAACAGCCAAACGATACTAGTGGGGGATCTCAACCTTGCTCTCTCAGAATCAGATAAATCAAACCACAAAATAAACAAGAAAGAAACTAGGGAGATAAACCAATTGTTAGAAAAGTTAGGTATGATAGATCTATGGAGAAAGTTGAATGGAGACAGTAGGGAGTTTACTTTTTTCTCAGCAGTCCATGGAACCTATACAAAAATTGACCATGTGTTAGGGCATAAAAACTTCAAAATCAAATGCAGAAAGGCAGAAATAGTAAATGCATCCTTTTCAGATCATGATGCAATAAAAATCACATGTAATATAAGGCCAGGAGAAAATAAACCAAAAGTTAATTGGAAATTAAATAATCTAATCCTGAAGAATGAATGGGTGAAAGAGCAAATCATAGACACAATCAATAATTTCATCCAGGAGAATGACAATAAGGAGACAAAATACCAAAATTTGTGGGATACGGCTAAAGCGGTTATAAGGGGCAATTTTATATTTCTAGATGCTTACTTGCATAAAATAGAGAAAGAAAAGATCAATGAATTGGGCTTATTATTAAAAAAACTAGAAAAAGAACAAATTAAAAACCCTCAATTAAATACAAATTTTGTATTTAATTGGAAATTGGAAATTCTAAAAGTAAAAGGAGAAATTAATAAAATTGAAAATAAGAAAACTATTGAGTTAATAAATAAAACTAAGAGTTGGTTCTATGAAAAAACCAACAAAATAGATAAGTCTTTAGTTAATTTGATAAGAAAAAGGAAAGAGGAAAATCAAATTGTTAGTCTTAAGAATGATAGGGGAGAACTTTCCTCCAATGAAGAGGAAATCAGAGCAATAATTAGGAGTTACTTTGCCCAACTTTATGCCAGTAAGTTTGATAATCTAAATGAAATGGAAGAATATTTACAAAAATATAGATTGCCCAGGTTAACAGAAGAGGATATAAATTATTTAAATAGCCCCACATCAGAAAAAGAAATAGAACAAGCTATTAACCAACTCCCTAAGAAAAAATCTCCAGGGCCAGATGGATTTACATGTGAATTCTACCAAACATTCAAAGAACAATTAATTCCAATGCTACACAAACTATTTGAGAAAATAGGGACAGAAGGTATACTGCCAGAATCCTTCTATGAGACCTATATGGTGCTGATAGGTAAACCAGGTAGGGTGAAAACAGAGAAAGAAAACTATAGACCAATTTCCCTAATGAATATTGATATAAAAATTTTAAATAAGATATTAGCAATGAGATTACAGAAAGTCATCCCCAGGATAATACACTATGACCAAGTAGGATTTATACCAGGGATGTAGGGCTGGTATCAGCATAATTAATTATATTAATAACCAAACTAACAAAAACCATATGATTATCTCAATAGATGCAGAAAAAGCCTTTGATAAAATCCAACACCCTTTCCTATTAAAAACACTAGAGAGTATGGGAATAAATGGGCTTTTCCTTAAAATGATCAGTAGCATCTATTTAAAACCATCAGCAAGCATCATATGTAATGGAGACAAACTACAACCATTCCCAATAAGATCAGGAGTGAAACAAGGCTGCCCACTGTCACCATTACTATTCAGTATTGTATTAGAAATGTTAGCTTTAGCAATAAGAGAAGAAAAAGAGATAAAAGGAATCAGAGTAGGTAATGAAGAAACCAAATTATCACTCTTTGCAGATGACATGATGGTATACTTAGAGAACCCTAGAGACTCAACTAAAAAACTACTAGAAACAATTCACAACTTTAGCAAAGTGGCAGGATTCAAAATCAATCCACATAAATCATCAGCATTTTTATATATTACCAACAAAGTTCAGCAGCAAGAGATGCAAAAAGAACTTCCATTCCAAATAGCAGATGATAGGATAAAATATTTGGGAATCTATCTGCCAAGGAAAAGTCAGAAACTATACGAACTAAATTACAAAACACTTTCCACACAAATAAAATGAGACCTAATCAATTGGAAAAATATTAAGTGCTCATGGGTAGGCAGAGCAAACATAATAAAAATGACAATACTACCCAAACTAATCTACTTATTTAGTGCCATACCAATCAAACTCCCAAGAAATTATTTTACAGATCTAGAAAAAATAGTAGCAAAGTTCATTTGGAAGAACAAAAGGTCAAGGATCTCAAGGGGATTAATGAAAAAAAAGGCAGATGAAGGTGACCTTGCTGTACCAGATCTAAAACTATATTATAAAGCAGCAGTCATCAAAACTGTTTGATACTGGCTAACCAGTCGATCAGTGGCACAGGATAGGATATCAGGACAATCTAGGCAATAACCTTAACAATCTAGTATTCGATAAACCCAAAGACCCCAGCTTTTGGGATAAGTACTCACTATTCGGCAAAAACTGCTGGGAAAATTGGAAACTAGTGTGGAAGAAATTAGGGCTTGACCCATACCTAACACCACATACCAAGATAAGATCTAAATGGGTTCATGATCTAGATATAAAGAGGGACTTTGTAAGCAAGTTAGAGGAACATAATATAGTTTATCCCTCAGACCTGTGGAGATGGAATAAATCTATGTCCAAATTAGACCTGGAACTCCTAATTGAACACCAGATGGATAATTTTGATTATATTACGTTAAAAAGTTTCTGTACAAACAAAACAAATGCAGACAAGATTAGGAGGGAAGCATCAAATTGGGAAATCATCTTTACATTTAATGGTTCTGATAAAGGCCTCATTTCTAAAATATATAGAGAATTGTCTCATATATATAAGAATTCAAGCCACTCTTCAATAGATAAGTGGTCAAGGGATATGAACAGACAATTTTCAGATGATGAAATTAAAACTATTTATAATCATATGAAAAGGTGCTCCAAATCACTATTGATCAGAGAAATGCAAATTAAGACAACTCTGAGATACCACTATATACCTGTCAGATTGGCTAAAATGACAGGAAAAGATAAAGATGAATGTTGGAGGGGATGTGGGAAGACTGGGACACTGATGCATTGTTGGTGGAGCTGTGAACAGATCCAACCATTCTGGAGAGCAATTTGGAGCTATGCTCAAAAAGTTATCAAACTATGCATACCCTTTGACCCAGCAGTGTTTCTACTGGGCCTATATCCCAAAGAGATCTTAGAGGAGGGAAAGGGCCCCACATGTGCAAGAATATTTGTGGCGGCCCTTTTTGTGGTGGCTAGAAACTGGAAACTGAAGGGATGCCCATCAATTGGAGAGTGGCTGAATAAATTATGGTATATGAATGTTATGGAATATTATTGCTCTGTAAGAAACAACCAGCAGGACGATTTCAGAGAGGCCTGGAGGGACTTGCATGTACTGATGCTGAGTGAAACGAGCAGAACCAGGAGATCATCATACACAGCAACAACAGTATTACATGATGATCAATTCTGATGGACATGGCTCTCTGCAACAAAGAATTGTCTCAAACCAGTTCCAATTGTTCACTGAAGAAAACCATATACACCCAGAGAGAGGGAAATGAAATATGGACCACAACGTAACATTTTCATGATCTCTATTGACATTTGCTTGCATTGTGTTGCCTTTCTCTGATTCTTTTTTTTTTTTCTTGTAGATAGGATTTTTCTTGCATAACTTCTCAAGCATTGCAACATTATTAGCATGTAGTGGACTTCCTGCCATCTAGAGGAGGAGGGGAGGGGAATGGGGGTAAAATTTGTAATGGAAAGCTTTGTAAAGATCAATGTTGGGGAACTACCCATACATATGTTATACAAATAAAAAGCTTTAATAAAAAAAAAAAAAAGTTGTCAAACTATGCATACCCTTTGACCCAGCAGTGTTTCTACTGGGCCTATATCCCAAAGAGAACCCATACATATGTTATACAAATAAAAATAAAAAGCTTTAATAAAAAAAATAAAGTACTTTATATATGTTATTTTATTTGATCTTCACAACAAAGTTGTGAGATAGGCATCTTATTAAGAAACCACTGTACAGATGACAAAACCGAAGCTGAAAAAAGTTAAAAGAATTACTGAGAATCACAAATCTAGGAAGTGTCTGATACAGCATTCAAATTCAGGTAACTTGCCCAGGATTATACAGTTAGTAAATACATTTTATTCATTCTTACACCTGTCCCTAGCACCTATATAATGCTACGAGTTTGACCCAAAGGAAATGTAAACCACCAAGAAATTTCTACTTAGCTCTTGAACACAGTCTATGTACAATTAGGCACATAGTTAAGCCATGTTGGTTAGTTCTGGGGTTTTTTCATCCTTTTAAAAATTATTCATTGTAATGGAATACTATCTAAGACAACATGGAGGACACTGGGAAATGCAGAAGTACAAACAACATCTGATTAAATTTTTTTTTAATTGAGAATGTAATCTGTGAAAAGTCACTTCATCTTTTGGTGTTTCAGTTTCTTCTGTATAGTAGTTTCATCTGTAAAATAGATATAACTTCCATCTGTATTATAACAACATTTTAGACTGTAGAATACATTTGATTTACATTTAATCTGCACAAGTGGAGTTTTAAAATTATAAATTAGTGCCTCAATATGTAATTTATGCTCCTCCAGGTCACTTGTATGCTTTCATTTTAAGATCTGATCAGTATACTTTATTTTGCATAATGAAACAATTGCAATATTAAAACAAGCAAATGATAATTAAGGGAAAGACTTTTTTTTTAATTTTTAGTTTTTTGGGGGTTAAGACTTGGATCTCAGTTATAAATCAAATTTATTAAAGGCATTGAAATGCTAGAAAAAACTGATCTCTCTTTCTGATCACACACACACACACACACACATACACACACACACTTCAAATAAGAAGGCTGTGATGAACATTAATTCATTCTAATCCTACTCATGTCTAATTGCATATATTCTTCAGATTCTATAATGAAGCAGAAAAATGTCAAATCTTCAAGGTCAGACACTAAGCCATCATAAAAGCTGAATAAAAACTGTTAATACTCTTTGGCATAAAGGCTATCAGGACAGAGG
Organism: Myrmecobius fasciatus; assembly: GCA_023553655.1. Lineage (NCBI taxonomy): Eukaryota > Metazoa > Chordata > Mammalia > Dasyuromorphia > Myrmecobiidae > Myrmecobius > Myrmecobius fasciatus. Next base: position 264,705 of record JAJPUD010003087.1, on the reverse strand, counting down.
AATTACAAGCATTTCATAAGTTTTATCATGTGTGCTAATGACAGAAGTACGTCCATCATTTTAGATAACATATAAATGTCATTTCTCCTCCATTTACTTCCCTTTTCTCTTTACATTTCAATACTTTTCACAGAAAATCACAAAAAGGCCCTTAGAGGTTATCATCATCTTAATTGACATTCCCAAAGCATTTTAAGGTTTACAAAGTACATGCCATTTATTATCCTGTTTTAGCCTCACAATAACCCTGTGAAGTATATATTATTATCCCCATTTTATGGACAAGAAAACTTCATAACGAAGTAACTTTATCAAGGGCACACAGGTTGAATCTTAACTCCCAGTCAGTATATCAACTAACAACCAAGGCTACTATAGGCTCATGGTACTGCACCAGGAGCTGGGGATACAATGGGGAAAAAAGGGAAATATGACACCAAAAAACTTGCATTCTAAAGCAGGTGAAAATGAGTGCCTCAACTAATATACACAAAATAAAAGGCAGGATAATAGGGTGAGAAGAACAAGTAACTAGAGGATCACAAAAGGCTACAAAGTGTTTGAGCTAAATTCTAAAGAAAATAGGAGGTATTTCAAAGAAGTAAAGAGCAAGCATATTCCAGGCAGGTTGGAGAGATTGTAAAAAGGCAGAGTTGAGAGATGGATTGTCGTGGGTGAAAAAAAAAAAAAAAAAAAAAAAAAAAAAAAAAAATCAGTTTAGTTTGATCTAAGAGTATACAATAGGGAGTAATGTATAATAAATAACCACAAAAAAGACAGGTTGGAGTTACACTGGAAAGAATTCTAAATGCAAATAGGGGAGTGTAATATAATTAGAAAATATCCATGTCTGCTCCTACTATGCTCCTCATGTTTTCCTATCAAAAGATGAAAGTGTAGGGGCAGCTAGGTGGCGCAGTGGATAGAGCACCAGCCCTGAAGTCAGGAGGACCTGAGTTCAAATCTGGTCTCAGACACTTAACATTCCCTAGCTGTGTGACCCTGGGCAAGTCACTTAACCCCAATTGCCTCAGCAAAAAGCAAAAAAAAAAAAAGATGAAAGTGTAAATGGAAAGAGCTTGGTCACCAATCACTGCTTGAGAGCAAAGCCTGTCTGCCAGGAGGTAGAGGGGGAGGAGAGAGCCTGTAGCTACTACAGGACACCTGAACTGCTTAGATTAGAACCACATGGAGGGACTCATTCCCACAGCAGTCCCACAAGAGTCTAGCATAAAGAGGAGGGCAAAAAAGCAGGATATTGAAGATGGTGGTATAGTTGTACTGGAGATAGACTTATGATTGGCTATAGAAAAGGAGGAAAGAGGGATTATGACCCTTTTACCCTTCTTTCAAATGAATGATCATATACTCGAGGCTCCCTCCCCCCCCCCACCCCCCCGGTCATTCTACAGATCTCATTTGGAGACCACTGGTCTACTCCACATCTTTCTATTTTTCCCACATGAAGAGCATGAAAGAATTTAATTAATGCTTCACCAAACTATATCTACAGCATTCCCCAAAAGAAATTAGTCTTACATGACCTGTTTGTGGTACAGTGGACAGAGCATGGACCCGGAGTCAAGAAGATCTAAATTTAAATCTCCCTTCAGATACTTCCTAGATGTGTGACCCTAGCCAAGTCACTTAATCTGTCTGCTTTAATTTCCTCATCAGCAAAATGGGAAAATAATAGCATCTATCTCCCAAGGTGGTTATGAGAATAAAATGAGATATCTGCAAAGCTCTTTACAAACCTTAGAATCGCTATTTGATGGTAGCTATCATGATGGTGGTGGTGGTGATAAAGCCAAGCTGTTTTTGTTTGTTTCTGGGTTTTGTTTTGTTTTTTTACAATCACTGCTTCCTTTTTAAGATGTTCTCTAACCATTCATTTGGAAATACATTCTAGAATTTGGCCAGGAATCAGCCATTTTCACTGGCTTTTTAGATTCCTTCCTCCCCCATGCTCTTTTCCCCCCTCTTCCTTCCTTTTTGAATATCAGGACATTTTCTCCTATCTATTCTAATATGAAGACAATTCTACCTATAACTTTTAGGGTTACTGGGACAACCAAATTTAATTATCTCAATACAATTTAGACAGCCAACTAAGGTTGTGACATTTTAAAAACTACTATCTAAAAATTATTAAAATTAACCTTAGTCTCCCTGAATGTCAATTCATGAACAAATCTATTATAAAGAAAAAAAAATTTTAATTCCAGTTCATAATGACCTAGTGTTCTGATGCCTAAAAATTACTTATGCTCATAATTTCTTCCCCAGAAAGAAATTCTCCAGATGTTTTCATTTCACTTAAATCAGGTGGCTCATCTTTTTGGAATTTTACTGAATTAATTTTTCCAGAACATCCCAAGACAACCTTTTTACACCTGTAACAGTTATCACTTATTTTACTTATTACTTATTTTACTTCAGTAAACTGGCATGGCATATATTTCTCTTTAAAATGAAACAAATTAGCCTGCTTCTCACATGTAAAACTCCATCTTTTGTGTCATCCCAGACTTCTGCCCTGGTCATCTGAAAAGAACTAAGCCCTTTAAACCACCCCACCCCACCCCACCCCACCCTCAATTTCCATTTCCAACCTCACAGAAATACTCAGTTCTTTCATTTCAAGCATTACCTTCTACATGAATTATCTTTCCAGATCTCTCAGATGCTTGTATCCTTCCCCTTAGCAGTTCTACATATAGTTCTTTTCCTGTAGAATTTAAGCTCCTTGAAAGCAGGGACTACTTCATTTTTTGCCTGGCATATGGCTATTCAGTTGTATTTGACTCTATGTGACTGTCCATGGCAAAGAATAGTCTGCCATTTCCTTCTCTAATGTGTCTCCATTTTACAGATGAGGAACAGAGCCAAATAGAGTTTAAATGCCTTGCCTAGAATCACAAAAGTAGCAAGTGTTTGAGGCTGGATTTGGAATCAGATTTTCTTGACTTCAGACCCAGTGTTTCTATTCATTATACCTCTTAGCTGCTCAGCAGGTACATTGTTTGTGCTTATGCAATGTTTGTTGATTAGTCCTCTTCCAAGGCAGCCTTGCATTTAAGGGCAGCTCTAGTTGTTAAGGGGCAACTAGATGGTATAGTGATCAACGTGCCTGCTCTGAAGTGAGATTCATCTTCCTGAGTTCAAATATGGCCTGAGACACTTAATTAGCTATATGACTCCGGCAAGTCAACTTGAACCCTATTTGTCTCAGTTCCTCACCTACACTGGGACACAGTGGAGAAGAAAATAACCAATCACTTCAGTATCTCTGCCAAGAAAACCCTAAATGGCGTCACAAAGTCAGACAATTGAAATGAATGAACTAGTTGTAAATAAATTTTCCCTAAATTAACATGAAATATGCAATACCTATTTATTGTTCCTATTTTTGGCTTCTGAGGCCAAGCATAAGGTCAAAGCTCTTCAAATATTTGAAGATATCAATTACAGCCCTTCCTTATTCCACATTCTCCAGTGTAATTCTCCCCAATTCTTTCAGCTAATCTTTATTAGGACATGATCTCTAGTAGCCTCACCATCCTGATTGCTTTCATAGAATTTATAGCTAAAAGAAACATCAGAAGTTGTCTCATCAAACTTATAGTTTTTATAAGGGAAAACTGAAGTCTGAGAGGAAGAGGTATATTCAAGATCATACAGACAGAAAGTGGAAAAAAAAAAAAAAAAGGAGAGATTTAACCCCAAGACTCTAAATCTTTTTACTATACCAAACTCCATACAGCTGAGTTCATAAAATACTTGTGATCTGAGATTAGAGAGTAATAACTTTTCCACTTTTTTCAGGGTTCTTATTTCTAAAATCCTCCCAACTACCTGAACAAAATTCAACTGAATTCTCAAACTACTGACCAAAAAGAATCAAATGTAATACAAAAGGGGACTCAGAAGTAATGCAGCTTCATTAAACTAGGAATGTAGAACTGTGTATTTTTACAAAATCTCATCACAACAAAACAATTAGAATTTAGTACCACTTAATGGAAAAAATACTATGAGGGGATCTTATTGGAAAAATCAAGAAAACAGACACAAAAAGCAAGGGAAATCTAAATTCTTTGTTCCTCAATATTTCAGTAACTTGGGATAGAGACTCCCTTAAGCCATAACGATAGAAGAGTTTTATGTGCATTTGTTGTCTTATGAGAGGTGAATGCCCTGAATCAGTAAAACTAAGATTTAACTGAAAAGGCATTTATTAGACATCTACCAAGTATGTCACTGTGCCAAGGGATAAGGATTCGAAGATATTTTAAAAAGCAGTTCCTACCCAAATGGAATTTGTACTCTATTCAGAGAGCAACACAAACACAGCTAGTCAATTCAAAGTGTTTTTGGAGAGGGAGAAGAGATTACTAACTAAAGGAGATGAGAAAACAAAGGACAAGGCCTAGTATAGAAAGTGGCACCTGAAGGGAATGAAGTACTGTAAAAGGCAGAGGTGAAAAGTGGGTTCCCAAGATATAGAAAACAACTTGTGTACAAGGACAGAGATGGGATGTCCTGTATGAAGAACAGAATATAGGCCAATTTGGCCATAATGATGAGAGCAAGAAGGGCAATAGCCTATTGCCAAGTTGTAAAGGACTTCAAATGCTAGAGAAAAAAAGTGTTTATATTTTATGCTATGGATAATAAGAAGCTACTGAAGTTTCTTGAGCCAGTGAATTACATTGCCAAACCTGCACTTTAAGTTACCAATGATTAAATGAAGAAGGAAGAGACTCAAAAGCAAGTATTGTTCTAATAGTCCAGGTGAGTAGTGATAAGGACCCAAGCAAAAGCTGTGGCCGCATAATTAGAGAGGAAACAGTCACAAGAGATGTTATAGATTTAGAATTTGGCAACTGGGATGAGGGAGAATGAAGAGTAGAGAATAGTGCCTAGATTGTGAACTAGGAAGCCTAGAGAGTGGTGGCCTCAACAGAAACAGGAAAGTTAGGGGAGGGGTGAGTTTGTGGAGGGATATGGGATATATTAAGTTTGAGAGGCCAAGGGGACAGGACAGATAACAAAACACAGGAAAAATCTTGGAAATCTTTTACATTTATCATGAATTCAATAAACAATATTCCTAAACCACCAGGGTACCTATGGTTCATTGGAAATTTAAAAAAATTCACTACCTGACAGACCAAACAAATGTTCCTAATACAAGATATTGTTAGTTGAAAATGAGCAGGATTATCTACCTTTTGACTGTTCTCTGGTTTATCAATGTGTCTTTCTCAAAATGAGATAGCCACAGGAGAGGACTTCTACCTCCTTAGTTTGGTACTCAATGCCTCTTTTGATGTAAAATAAGACCTGGTTGGCTTGTTTGATGGTCATGTCATACTGGTGACTCCTAAATCACAAAATCTCAGAATGGAAGAGAAGTCAGAGACCATCTAGTCCAACTCAGATTTGAACAAGAATTCCTGTCTTTCCCCTTCCTCCTTCTCTCTTAGAAGGGAGGCTCAGTCTCATCTGGCCAGAAGTAGATATTATATTTTACAAGATATAGTGCTCCTAAAGTGGCTGATAGGACAGGTTCAGTCATAGCATCAGAACTTTGTAAGACATCAATTCTGATGGACATGGTTCTCTTCAACAATGATGTGATTCAAACCAATTCCTATTGTTCATCGATGAAGATAGTCATATACATCCAGAGAGAGGCCTGTGGGAACTGAGTGTGAACCACAACACAGCATTTTATCACTTTCTGTGAATATTTCCATGCATTTTGTTTTCCTTCTTAGGTTGTTTTTTTTTTTCTCTCTTTCTAGATCTGATGTTTCTTGTGCAGTAAGATAATTGTATAGATATGTATACATATATTGGATTTGTCATATAATTTATCATATTTAGCATGTATTAGATTACCTGTCATCTAGGGGTGGGGGATGGGGGGGAAGGAGGGGAAAATTTTAAAACAAAACAAAAAAAAGTTTTGCAAAGGTCAATGTAGAAAAATCACTCATATGTTTTGTAAATAAAAAGCTTTTAATAAAAAAAGAAAAAAAGAAAAAAAAAGAACTTTGTAAGACAGTCTCTGTGTCAAATCTGGAAAAACACAAGAATTTCTTCTTACATTCAGTTATCTGTACTATTTTTTCAATGGAGCTACTCAAAGATGAAGGCCACAATACTTGGAAAGACTCTATATGGAAAAAAAACAAAACAAAAACAAAACAAAACAAAACAAAAAACTTAACAACCTTGCCAGATCTTGCTCACAAGTTCCCAAACCTTGTAGAATTGTAGCTTCAATCAAAAAATATAGTTGTTGTACCTGAAGTCATTGGTTCCCTGGTAAAGCTTCAGGATTTAGATCTGAGTAACAATGCCTTGGAAACTACCAGGAGACTGGTCATCTAAGGTCCTTAGATCACCTTCAATTAGCTAATAACCAACTAAAATTTTACATCCAAAGTTAGAGATTTGAAAGAGCTGCAGATACTAGGCATTTCTACCAACTATTTGCTAATAATACTGGAGAAATTTCATAGATGCCTTCCTATTTATATAATACAGTCTATTACTGCAGTGGCTAATAGCTCTCCCATTCAAGTTTCAGAGGTGAAGCTGCTTTCATTCTCACAAGAGCAATTCCTTCCAGCAGAGGTTAAGTCTATAGGGACAGAAATAGATTATGTTCTGTCTCTGCAAAAAGTAGTAATGAGAAGTCTATATAATACCTACAGTTAATAAAAGATCTGATCCCTGTCTCCAATCTCATCATCTAAAAGTCTCCTAGAACTGCTAAACTACTGTCTGGGAAATTTTCATCATTGTATCAAGCCAATGTTTATTATAGTCTACCCAAAACTCTTTCCTCTAAGACACCAATGGCAGGGTTGTACCAGGGGTAATTACACTAAAATGTATATTGAGATTTAAGCCTTATACAAGGAAAAATATATAGAGAATAAAAGAATGTTCTTTAACTTAAAAAACCACAAGAATTCCCCCTGTAACATATCTAAAAATGTGATTATTGACCAATGAGTAAAAACGCTACCTGCCTCTTGCCAGATGGATTTCAGGTGTAGACAGACATATTTTTCTACAGACAATATGGGAAGCTATTTTGCTAGGCTATTAATAGTGATTATAAGTATTTTTGGTTTGTTTTGGCAGGAAGGGAAGAAAATAAAGGGAGGGGAAGGAATAATCATTTATTATAGTACATACTTTGTATGCCAAACACTATGCAAACTATGCTACATCTCATAGCAAATGAGATATCAAGTAGCTCATTTGAGAAAAAGGCACTAAGAATAGGATTGTAAAAAAAAAAAAAAAAAAAAAAGGAAAGAATGAAAAAAAAATGCTTCATTAAAGCATTTTTAAAAGCACAGAAAACAGAAGGAAAACAGACAAGCCAGACAGTTTTATGTGTTCAAGTTATTATATACTTAAAAGAAAAAGGAAGCTATACTTGAGTCACAATTTCAATTACAATCTTTTTATCTGTCCTATTTAGTATAACAAAATGTTCTTTTTTAAAGTTGAGAATTAAAAAAAAATAAAGTTCAGAATAAAAATGTTTAAAGTGATATATTTGCTTGAAGATTTCCAAAAGAGAAACCATTACATTTCTGGGTCGGGAAACTTTTCTTATGTCAAATTTCCTTCTCAGCAACTTTCATCCATCTTTCCCAATAGTACTTTCCATACCTGAACACAACTGTCATATCTCTCCCCCAAAGCCTTCTCTTTTTCAGGCCAAACACACCTAGTTTCTTTTTACCAATCATCATGAAGCAATTGTTCATGAATATCTACATCAATCTTGTTAAAGAGCTCCCTCTTTTCTTCAGTGGAATCATTTCAGTTTGTATTTTCAGAATTTTACCCATGAGAGCTTCCCATCCATTTTGAACCAACTTTCTCTCTAAAATATCATACCACAGGATCCCAACTATCCCTTCTCTCAACATTACGAAGTCCACTCTCCCAAAATCTAGGGTAAAATCAGATTACATCTGACTTTCCTTTCCTTTATGTAATCCACCCTCCATACAATTGCTAGAGTAATATTCCTAAAGCACCAGAATGACCATATCACTCTTCTGCTCAAAAAGTTCAGACAGCTCCCAATTATCCCTTGAAAAAAATACAAAATCCTACTCTTTATATCCTCTTCTACTGGTCAAATTTCAGAAACTTCCTCTTGTATTTCCTCTTCTCTCTTTCAACTCCTTTCTATCACAGAATCATAACATTTCAGAACTGATCTGGTCTGGGCCTCAAGTTTTTGTTTTTAATTAAAGCTTTTTATTTTCAAAACATATGCATGGATAATTTTTCAACACTGACCCTTGCAAAATCTTGTGTTCCAAGTTGTTCTCCCTTCTCCTCATCTCCTCCCCCAGATGGCAAGTAATCCAATATGTTAAACATGTTATATTAAATATGTTAAAAAACATGTTAAAACCTATATATATATTCATATTTATGTAACTATTTGGCAGCACAAGAAAAATCAGGTCAAAAAGGAAACAAAAATGAGAAAGAAAACAAAATGCAAACAAACAGCACCTTTGGGCATAGTTCCAAATTGCTCTTCAGAGCGGTTGGATCAATTCACAACTCTACCAACAATGTATTGGTGTTCCGGTTTTCCCACATTCTCTCTAACATTTGTCATTATCTTTTCCTGTCATGTTAGCCAATCTGAAAGGTGTGTAGTGATACTTAAGAGTTTCTTAATTTGCATTTCTCTCATCAATAGTGATTTAGAGCACTTCATATGGCTGGAAATGGTTTTCAATTTCTTCATTTGAAAATTGTTTGTATCCATTGACTATTTATTAATTAGAAAATGGCTTGAATTCTTATAAATTTGAGTCAATTCTCTATATATTTTAGAAATGAGACCTTTATCAAAAATCTTGAACATAAAAATGTTTTCTCAGTTTATTGCTTCCCTTCTAATCTTGTCTGCATTAGTTTTGTTTGTACAAAGGCTTTTTAATTTCTGAACTTCTTTTCCATCTCCTCACTGCACTACTTCACATCTCTACCCTAAAATCCTCCTCTTGACTGAAGATTCCCCATTTAGACCAATCAATCAATAAACATTTAGTTGGCACTTACTATGTACCAGACACTGTGCTAGTATTTCCAAAGGACATCCAGCTAAACTCACTTTACTTCCAGACTTCTTCATGTCCTTAAAATGCCTTACTCCTATGTGATACCCTTCCCCCTCTTGATTTCTAATTTCCCCCCATAAGAATGTAAGCTCCTTGAAGGACAGACTCTCTTCATTAACTTATATTTGTATCCCCACAGCTTAGAACAAGGTCTATAGATAAGAAGTACTTAATAATATTCAAGCTCTCCATTAAATGTCAAAAACAGAAAATTCTTTTAATAAAGTTTTGAAGAAAAAAATAACCTTATCAGACTATGTATCCTAATTGGATTTTGGAAAATCTAGTCTCTAACAATATCACAAGGCCTTTTTTCTAACATAGTATGAAATAAAATAATTATAATTGATGATGTGAATGCCACAGAATCCTATCTATCTCTTATCTTAAAATAAATTACAAGAAATACTAACTAATCCCCTAATTCTTTTTATGTCATATATTTCAGTTATAATTTAAATTCAGTAAATATTTGTCAACTAACTACTGTGTACACTGCTAGACTGTGACCTACTCCACTTCCACTCCTACCCTTTTGGAAATACAACATCCCTTTATTAGTGGAGTTTTGCAATGTAGCAGAAAGCCAAAACACATAGATTCTTAATAAGAAAGGAAAGATTATCAAGTGGAATGGCACTGGGGAAAAAAAATGACTCACCTGATATCCTAGCATGAAGATTCTGCTTCATACAAAATTCCTCAGGTTGTGAAAGAGACTGTAGAATTGTCAGGGCTGCTCTTCTTAAGGCGCTGTCAAAAATAGGGAGTACCTCATTGGGGAATGCATTAAAATATTCCCCAATTTCCATGTTTGTCTCAAAAAGAGTCATAGCATCAACTACTACAGGATAGTGAGTATCCTCATCTCTTTCCTTCAAGATCTGTAAGACTTCATTCTTGTGGTATTCTGAAATGTATGATTCAAACACCTGACCAATCAGGGAGACTTGATCTTTATTCATCTTGTACCTAGATAGAGAAGGATTTAAAAATTAACAATAACAAAAAGTATACTTCTTTCATATTTTGAAAGTTTTGTGAGAAAACTGAAAAATAATCTTAAAAAAAGAAACCAAACATATTCAGTAATTAGCATGCTAAATTAATAAACTGTAAGAACTACATTTTCAAGAAGAGCTTAATATTCTATCAGAATTAATCTACATCTCTTCAAAATCAGGAAACTAAAGACTAAGATAAAGAATCATTACTTTTGCTTAAAACTTGGTCAAATATCTTTCTCTTCTTCAGGTTAATTTATCTTCCTGTTAATTCCCCTCCTCCTCCCTTACTTTCTTATCTAATTGAGTTTATGATAAGCTAAGTATAATTTTGTTTGGCCACATTTCACACAGAGAATTAATTAACTCACATTTACATAGGGTTTCAAAGTTTGTAAAAAGCTAAATGTTTGGGGGCAGCTAGGTTGCACAGTGGATAGAGCACCATCCCTGAAGTCAGGAGGACCTGAGTTCAAATTTGATCTCAGACACTTAAACACTCCCTAGCTGGGTGACCCTGGGCAAGTCACTTAACCCCAACTGCCTCAGCAAAAAAAAAAAAAAAAAAGCTAACTTCTGACTGGCTAGTTTTGTTTTGTGGTAGGCCTGGGTATCTATTTAACCTTTAGGGTTCTTGATGACCTCTTGGACATATGAGCGATTTAACTGAATGCTAATAAATATTGACATTTACATAGTGCCCTAAAATCTCCAAAATAAATTTTTTTTGTTTTACTTATTTTTTTAATTAAAGCTTTTGTATTTTCAAAACATATGCATAATTTTAACATTTACCCTTGCAAAACCTTGTGTTTCAATTTTTTCCCTTCCCCCTATCCCTCCTTAGATAGAAAGTAATCCAATATGTTAGACATGTGCAATTCTTCTATATATATTTCCAAAATTTCCATCATGCCTGCAAAGTGATTTCAAGGAATCATTTCATTTGTTCTAAATAACCACATTGTTTATGATGCTGCTCCTACTTATAACCATTTTACAGGTATTGTGAACCTGTCTTAGAAACTTACATTTGAAGACTTGAGTCATTCCTAGTCTAACCCACAAGGAAAACTGTGTGTTTCTTCTTCTACCTTATTTTTTCATAGTGATGTACCATTTTCTTTTTTTTTTTTTTTTTGCTTTTTGCTGAGGCAATTGGGGTTAAGTGACTTGCCCAGGGTCACACAGATAGGGAATGTTACGTGTCTGAGACCACATTTGAACTCAGGTCCTCCTGACTTCAGGGCTGGTACTCTATCCACTGCGCCACCTAGGTGCCCCGATGTATCATTTTCTTTATTATATACACTAGGAATTATAAATCAAAAATGATTAATTCTCCCTATGATCAAATGCTTTACATTACTGAAGATGAAACTATGAAAGAGTTAATACAAATTAATGATTTAAAAAGTATAACTGGTCCTGAAATCCATGCCTGTAATTTTTGGGGAGTAAAGTTTGTGAAAATTTACCTCACTAAACATTTTTTAGTAATGCTAATTCTAACATCATTGTTTTTTCTTTTTCCACAACAGTGCAATGTAAATGATTTCAAAAGGAATTTGAGGAGAGTGGAAAAAGAAATTATTTTATTACCTGGTAACTAGGATTTACATAGTGCTTTAAGGTTAGGAAAGTGCCTAACCTATGTCTTTTGGTCCTGATGCAAATCCTAAATTGTCTACTATTGCTATTTTACAAAAGAAACCCAGGCATAGGTTAAGTGCCTTAATCAGAGTTACACAACTAATAAGTATCCGATGAGGGATATGAAGTCAGGTCTTCCTGACTCCAGGTCCAGGAATCTATCTACTCCCTGTGCTACTTGTCAGTCTCCATATAAGCCAACTTGGTATTGTGGTGAGCAATCCACAAAAAGATAACAATTATGATATTAACTCAGAGAGTTACCAAGAATTATAATAATGTTAAAAAAAAAAAAAAAAAAAAACTAGAGGAAGGCTCTCCAGCCCAGAGGGGTGGACTCCATAAGAAGATTGGAAGTAATAGGGGAGAGATACAGATTAAGTTGTGAACTCCATTACAGGAGAAAATACCTACATGGGTGAAATCACAGATCTATTTAATTATGAGTACAATAATATAAGATATCAGGGCTTGCAAATAAATTTTCTCACAACAGCCCTCTGAGGTAGGTAGCACCAAGTGTTATCCCTGTTTTATGAGGAAAAAAAGCACATCTACTAATAAGGTTTGTGATTTGAACCCTGATCCCAACTCCAAACTTAGTCTTACTAGTTAATTGGATGGCTTTGTTTCTTTTTAAAATCAATTACAAGGGTTGATGTCATGTGATTCCAAAAGCTTGGAAGTGAATGATTATCGATGCAGTTTACACAGAACAAGTTCTAAGAAAAAGCAAAACCGATTCAGGCAACTGTCAAAACTCTCCTAGTGAAGGAATGCCAACATAAAGTACATATACAAAATTTCCAGAGGAAAACTTTAAATGGATAGAAATTATGTTCTTGGGGAGTTTAAAAAAATGTTTTGAAGATTTGCAATATCGATTCAAATTGAGGGCAAAAAAAAAAAATAACAGCAAAGAAAAAATTTAGGGACTTAATCCAGAATTTTCTCCTAGAGAACCGAGCAAGTCAGAGCTTCACCAGCAATTAGAATTCTCTCTCTGCTCTTAATTCCAAAGCAAAACTAAGAAGGTAACTTAGTTGACAATTTCCTCAGGCACAATTTGCTGATCCAAACACACCCAAGGCCGAGTTCTCTTTGGTCCTCTCAAAGCATCAGCAGGAAAATAAGAGTTAATTAAATTGTAAGAGCCCACCCTTTTTATTAAGTGAGGGTTGGAGAAATGAGAAAAAGTAAAATCTACAATCAGAACTGCAACTACGCTACTTTAATTCCATGTAACTCTCCCCCCTCCCTCCCATCCCCAGCAGAGACAAAAAGAAACCTAGGATAATAACAGGTAGCATTGAGATACCACTCTAAAGTTTTCAAAGGATTTTACCAGTTTTCTCAATGGACTATCACTTTGCACAGCTGTAGGGGAACCCCGAGCCGTGACGTAACTTGGCTAAACTTTCCCGCCCCGCAGAATGCCCAGGGAGTGGCATTACCAGAGCATTGGCCCCGCCCCTTTTCTTTCTGCCCCTATTAGTGTGCGCCGAGCAGCTGGCAAAAGCGCCCCCGGGCCCACCTGGCTCAGCGCATTCCGAAAGGCACTAGTGGCCCGAAGCTGGCTGAAAAGCAAAGAACCGAAGGGATGGCGGGAAAAAAAATAACAAACTTCTTTTCACTTACTGGCGGATATCAGTGTCTGAAATCAGCGAAGAAGAGCAAGACACCTTCCACGGGCTAAGAGAAGGGCAGACGCCGGCTTCGTAAACCAAGGCGCATCGTCAGCGCGCTGGCGCACCTGCGGGCGGATTGGCGGGCGCGGGTGCGGAGAGGCAGCGCGCGCTGGAGCGGGCACCAATCAAAGGCCGGTGAAGAGGGGGCCGCGGCTGCCCTGCGTTTCTCTGGCAGCGCAGTGATCGTGGCTATACATGTCTTTCACGCGGTGGCCGAGCGCGCCCGGCTGTTGGTCGAGCACTTGAGGCGCACGCGGAGCTTCGCTTTCCGGGCCAACAGTGGGAGGGGAAGGAGGAGCTTTTCCAGGCTGGCGCGAGAATTCGTCGCTCGGCCAGTGGGCGGGAATGAGCTAAGGCACTTCGGGGAGGAGCGTGAGAGGCGTGGTCTGGGCGGAGCCTAGGGCCCCGCTCCTCCTTTCTTCTCTTTCTCTATCTTACGCTTTGCAAAAGGGTCTAAAGATAAAATGTCATTTCCATTGCTGTAATTTGCAGCGCTAGGCTTGCAGTTAGGAAGACTCATTTTCCTAATTCAAATATGACCTCAGACATTTACTATTTCTATAACCCTTACTAATTCATTTAACCGTGTTTGCCGCAGTTTCCTTATCTATAAAATGAACTGGAAAAGGAAACGGCAATATTTTTTGCCAAGAAAACCCAAATGGGGTCACAAAAAGTTGGATACTCAAACAATAGCTGCTAAACAATCATATGAGGGAAAGTTGTTTGCCCAAATAAAATGCTGTTAACTTTGGTTTTGTTTATTTATTTTTCAAGTAGCAACTTTTTATTAACCAGCCCTTTCCCATAACCTTCCCCACTTAGCAAATTGAAAAGAAGAAAGCGTTGGAAGAAGAGGAAGTTGCACTAGAGTTCTAAAGTTTTAAAAAAAAAAATTTCCCTATAATGTTATCATTGCATAAATTATTCTCCAAGTTCAGCTCACTTTGTTTCCTCTGCACTTGTCTATTTCATCAAGACTTAGGGCACAATAATATTCTATTACATTCACATACTGCAATTTGTTTAGCTCTCCCCAACAGGATTCCCTCTTTCACTTTTATCTTTTGCTACAATAAAAAGAATTGCTTTAAATCTTATATATGTGTTCATCTTTATCTTCTTTGATTTCTTTGAGTTATATACTTAGTCATGGTATAACTGAGTCAAAGGGTATGCACAACTTAGTAACTTTGAGGTCACAGTTCCAAATTGCTAGAAAGAATGACTAGCTTAATTGGTAGCTCTACTTACAGTAATATTTTCCCACGATCCTTCCAACATTTGTCATTTTCCTCTTTGCCAGCTTGATAGGGGTGCTTTAATTTGCATTTCTCTACTATTTAAAGCATTTTCTCATATAATTATTGATCATTTGGATTTCTCTCTCTGAAAACTGCTTATCAATAACTTCAGGCTATTTATCTATTAGGGAATAGCTCTTGGCCTAATAGATTTAAATCAGTTCCTTTTATTTTTTTTTAAAGATCTTTATTAGAAAAAACTGTTGCAAAGATTCCCCCTGTAATCATTTTAAATTTTATTACATTAACTTTGTTTAAACAAAAACGTAAGCTTTATATAATTTTATTTTTTATTTATTGTGATTTTCTTTGCTTCTTTATTCATGAACTCTTCTCCTATCCATAGATCTGAATATTTTCTCTTTTGCTCCTCTGATTTGTTTATGAAATTATCTTTTATATTTTGATCATTATCCATTTGGAGTATCTCAGCATATATGTACAACATCCTTATTAAATATCCTTTCTATATTGTAAATTATTAAGCCTCTTTTTATTAACTTTCAGATGACCCATGAGTGCCTTGTTTCATGTTAACATACTATAAGCTAACAAGAGTGCTTGCCTGAGATCAGCCCCTAATAAATGGATCAGTGCTGGACTTGGAACCAGGAAGACCTGACTTAGAATTCTGCCTGATACTAGATGCTTAAATTTGGACGGTTTGTTCGACTTGTGTGTCTCAGCTTTGTCATTTATAAGGAAAGGGGAAGGGAATGTGCATTTATACAGTACTTATCAGGTGCCAGGTACTGTGCTAAGCACTTTTTACAAATATTAAATTATTAAATATTATCCTCATAATAACTCTGAGTAGGTTGCCATTGACATTGTCATTGAAATTGTTGACCTACTATCTACAGGATACATACTTGGATTTGCTTTTCTAAACTCTGCTACAAGGGAACCCTTTTGTAACTTTTGGCAAGCTTTTATTAGATAACCATCTAGAGTTAAGCATGTGACTCTGTATATATAGTACTAATGGCTCATATTGAGTTGGAACCACTATCTGGAATTGCTACACTATTCTCCAGCCAACAAGAGCATCTTACAAAAAAAAAAAAAAAGTCCTTTATGTCATTTACAATTAAAATGCTACTTTCAGAATAAAAATTTGAAAGCTTTAGGCTATTTTGGTATAATTTAGATTCTATAGTTTTAGAATTTCTTCCATTGTTTTGTGTGCTTAAAGTAGTTTAATTGGGAGCTTAGAATAGATCTAGAGATCAACAAATGAGAATAAAGAATTGAGAATAAAGAATTATCTATACCAGGATACATTGCCCCCGAAGCATTTTATCATCATTGAGATTTTTGAACAGTTTTGCTGTCTTCTCCCTACATTCTCCATCTCACACCAGATTAGCTAAAGTATCAAAAAAAAAAAAAAAAAAAAAAAAAGGAAATAACAAATGCTGGAGGGCTGTGAGAAAATAAGCACACTAATTCTTTTGGTGGAGCTGTGAACTGGTCCAACTATTCAGAAAAGCAATTTGGAACTATGCTAAAAAATTTTAAATTATGTCTTACTAGGTCTATATATCAATGAAAGAAGAAATGAGCCCATATGTACAAGAATAATTATATGTTAGTTGTTTTTTTTTGTTTTGTTTTGTTTTTCTAGTGGCAAGTAATTGGAAACTGAAGGAATGCTTATCAATTTGGTAAATGGTTGAACAAGTTAATATATACATGCAATGTAATACTATTGTATTTAAGAAATTATGAGAGTGATTGTTCAAAAAAATAGACCTTGAAAGATTTATGAACTGATACAAAATGAAGTTAGCAGAATTAGGAGTACAATTTATATAGCAATATTGCAAAGATAATCAACTTTGAAAGACTTAGTAGCTCAATCAACACAGTGGCCCACCATGGTTGCAGGGGACTCATAAAATATGTTACCCACCTTCAGATGGAAAGCTGATGGACTCAGAATGCAAACAAGCATATTCT
The DNA here is from genome assembly GCA_023553655.1 of Myrmecobius fasciatus. Lineage (NCBI taxonomy): Eukaryota > Metazoa > Chordata > Mammalia > Dasyuromorphia > Myrmecobiidae > Myrmecobius > Myrmecobius fasciatus. Next base: position 247,906 of record JAJPUD010003087.1, on the reverse strand, counting down.
CTTTCTTCTTTCCTTCTTTTCATATCTTTCTTTTTTTGGATGGGGCTAAAGTGGAATTTTAAAAAATATATGTATAATATATAATATATAAAATATTTTATTATTTTTTCAATAGGTGGGAGAAGAGGAGGGAGAAGGTAGAGAATGTAGAATTGAAAATAAAATTGAATTTTAAATCAACTGTTCATGGATAGGCCGAGCGAATATAATAAAAATGACAATACTACCTAAATTAATCTACTTATTTAGTGCTATATCAAATTCCCAAGAAATTATTTTACAGATCTAGAAAAAATAGTAGCAAAGTTCATCCAGAAGAACAAAAGGTCAAGAATTTCAAGGGAACTAATGGGAAAAAATGCTGATGAAGGTGGTCTAGCTGTGCCAGATCTAAAACTATATTATAAAGCAGCAGTCATCAAAATCATTTGGTATTGGCTAAGAAATAGAGTAGTTGATCAGTGGAATAGGAAAGGATCACAGGACAAAACAGGCAATAACTATAGCAATTTAATGTTTGACAAACCCAAAGACCCCAGCTTTTGGGATAAGAACTCACTATTTGATAAAAACTGCTGGGGAAAATTGGAAACTAGTATGGAAGAAATTAGGGCTTGATCCATACCTAACACCACATACCAAGATAAGATCTAAATAGGTTCATGATTTAGACATAGTGACATTATAAGCAAATTAGAGGAACATAGGATAGTCTACTTCTTAGATCTGTGGAGAAGGAAGGAATTTGTGTCCAAAGAAGAACTGGAACTCTTAATTGAACACCAGATTATATTATATTATTTTTTATTATATTAAATTAAATTAATATTGATTTTTTTGATTATATTGAGTTAAAAAGTTTTTGTACAAACAAAACTAATGCAGACAAGATTAGGAGGGAAGCAACAAATTGGGAAATCATTTTTACATTTCTGATAAAGGCCTCATTTCTAAAATATATAGAGAATTGTCTCATATTTATAAGAATTCAAGCCACTCTCCAATTGATAAATAGTCAAAAGATATGAACAGACAATTTTCAGATGAAGAAATTGAAACTATTTCTATTCCTATGAAAAGGTGCTCCAAATCACTGTTGATCAGAGAAATGCAAATTAAGACAACTCAGAGATACTACTACACACCTGTCAGATTGGCTAAAATGACAGGAAAAGACAATGATGAATGTTGGATGGGATGTGGGAAAACTGGGACACTAATATATTGTTGGTGGAACTGTGAATGGATCCAACCATTCTGGAGAGCAATCTGGAACTATACTTAAAAAGTTATCAAACTATGCATACCTTTTGACCCAGCAGTGTTTTTATTGGACCTATATCCCAGAGATCTTAAAGGAAGGAAAGGGCCCCACATGTGCAAAAATATTTGTGGCAGCTCTTTTTGTAGTGGCTAGAAACTGGAAACTGAAAGGATGCCCATACATTGGAGAATGGCTGAATAAATTATGGTATATGAATGTTATGGAATATTATTGTTCTGTAAGAAACGACCAGCAGATTGATTTCAGAGAGGCCTGGAGAGACTTGCATGAGCTGATGCTGAGTGAAATGAGCAGAACTAGGAGATCATTATACACAGCAACAAGACTATATGATGATCAATTCTGATAGACATGGCTCTCTTCAACAATGAGATCTTTCAAACCAGTTCCAATTGTTTAGTGATGAAGAAAACCATATATACCCAGGGAGAGGCCTGTGGGATCTGAATGTGGACCACAACATAGCATTTTCATACTTTCTGTTGATATTTGCTTGAATTTTGTCTTCCTTCTCAGGTTTTTTTTCTTGTAGATCCGATTTTTCCTGTACAGCAAGATAACTGTATAAATATGTACACATATAAACAAACAAAAAGAAAGCATGCAATAAACATTTATTAAGTACCTACTTAAAAATTGAATTTTAAAAAGGAAAAAAGGGAAACATAAGGTCATTATAAAAATGAACAATAATATTTATGCCATGCTTCAAAGGATGTTTGGTGACCACTCTCATATCTTTGAGCCTACAGTTTCCAAACCTGTGCTTCAGTTTCCTTGTATTATATTGCAGAGGAAAGCTCTGTTTCCAAAGCCATGGCTAACACCATTAAGTTTACAAGTTATTCCAAATTCACTCACAAGCATATCCTTTCTTGCCATCATAGGATATGATTTAACTTCTTTTATCACTTACAAGACTAAAGTTTCTGTGAGCTCCATCTTTCAACTCTATTCCTCAAAATTTACTAGCATTATCACCCATTCTTTCCTCTGGTCACCCCAAAAGTATGTCTACTCTCAGAGGCTAGTCCTTTTTTTATGTATTTAGGATTCCACTCCCTCTTCCTCTTCTAAAATATTTTCCTGAAGTGATCCAGTTCTCTTCCTCTCCATTGCTTCCTTCTGCTCTTAAACTTCTGTTCAAGTCTTTGACTTTTCTAGTGCATTCAGCAATCTTTCCATCTGGCTTTGTCAGTTTATCTTTTTCACTGTTTCAACTTAAACAAACAAACAAACAAAAAAAACAATGCAGTGATTCTAAAATAATTCCAATAGATTTGGAATTGAAGTGAAGAGAGAGAACTATGGAGATTGAATGTGGATTGAAGCATAGTATTTTCGCCTTTTTCTTTTGTTTATTCGTCTGTTTTTCTTCCTCATGGTTTTTTCCCCTTTTGATCTGATTTTTCTTGCACAACAAATATGGAAATATGTTTAAAAGGACTGCACATGATTAACCTATATCAGATTGTTTGCCGTCTTGGGGAGTGGGAAAGTAATGAAGGAAGGGACAAAAATTTGGAACACAAAGTCTTACAAAAATGAATGTTGAAAACTATCTTTACATGTATTTGGAAAAATAAAAAAAAATACTATTGAGAAAAAAAAACATCTTTAAAAAAATTGGAATGTCTGCCTACTCGTCCAATCTCCAAGCCATATTCATATCAGAAGATACTAATAGTATACCAACCAAGGCTCCTCCATTCTTTTACTTTACGGAAAAAAATTAGGCCTTTCAATATGAACCCTTTCTTCTCCCATTCTCTTCTTCTCAGAAGCAGTTGACAACTCCCATTATTTCTTCCTTTTTTCCACTCTCTGTCAAAGAAATGAATCTTCTCCTTGTCAAGTCCAACCCTTCTAACCTGTCACCTTGATCTCATCCCTTCTTGTATCTTTAATTATCCCCTCTCTCCTGGATCTTTAACCTTTTGTCAACTTCTTCCTTACTGCTTTCAAATATGCCTCATTCTCCATCCTTAAAAACACTTTCACTCTAGACCTTACCATTCCTTAAGCTATTATTTTAGAGCTGGTAAATTTTTAAAACAGCTTGGGGGAAAACTGCATGCACACATAGTTTTAAGTTTTATCTGCATTAACAATTTTTAAGTTTAGATGATCAACAAAACAAATCAAGCTCTGATTGCAGCAAATGATTTCTGAAAATTTTACCAACTGTTCTAGCAAGCCTTTCTAGAACACCAGATCCTATATCTCTCCTTCCTTTTTGAGATAAACTTCTTAAAAAACTATATACAATCTCTTTCCATTTCCCTTTCTCTGACTCCTCAAGACTTCACAATTTGGCTTCCAAGCTTGTGCCTCAATTGAAACTGTTCTCTTAGTGTCTCCAGAAAGACATGGATACAGAAAGGCAATCACTGAAATAGGTGTGGCTTCAATCAAACTGAGACCTGTTAAAGACTTTACTTTAAAAAGGCCAAGGTCTCCCATAGAATCCAGGACCAACTCCAGTCATCCTGATCTATATTTGGTCAGATTTGGAGGAGAAAGTGAGGCAGATGACCTTGCATAGCTCTCCCTCACTCAAATCCAATACACTTGCAAATCATAGCAGTACTTCTCTGAAGTTGTGGTCCTCTTTGAGAAGGAACGACAAAGCTGAAGGAAACAAATCAAACCTCTGGGAGCAAAAAGACTGACCTTGGACTCGAGCTTGAAAACTAACTTTGGCAATTGAAATTTGAGTTGCAGAGAGGTGGAAGCCTTGGAAATTCATGAGAAGTAACTGCTTAGCAGATACTGCACCCAAGTTTTATGTGGACCCTGTGAAGAGAGAAGAGACTTCCAGGCCCTGCAGTATCGGAAATTGTGATTTGGTTTTGCTATACATATATCCTATATGCATATTTCATTTGAATTTATAAATTTTATCCCAGACTTATTGAGCTTGGGTTGGGGTGGAGAAGAAGGATGGTGAAAGATAGAGGTATAAGGATAAGATTATGTAGGTCTTGGCCCTCAGTTTTCCTCCCTGTCCATGGGGTAATTGCAGTATAGTGACTATTATTCACCCCTTTTTTTCTAGGGGCTGAATAACCCTGGGAACAAATATTGTTAAAAGAACACCATCCTGGGTGGATTCTGGACAAATCCACCAAGGACATGTTATCTATATACTGGAACTAGCCACTCCAGGAGTCTTGACAGATTTTGGCAGGACTGGTCCCCCTTCTGGATTCCCTCAAGAAAGTGAGGTCAGTATTGCTGGCATTTAGCCACCTTTGTTCCCTGGCCTACTTAAGTCATGCTAAATCAAAACTCAAATTAGAATCTCTCCCATGGAGAGGACACTCTGTGCCTGGGACCCTCCCCATCGGGATTTACAGGACTATAATTCAGGATTCCCCAGGCAGAAGTCTGCAATGTTGGTGCTTCCCCAAATCGGTGATGTTTTCTTTCTTCTCTTCTCTAGTCTATATATCTCTTTGTATTGTACTAATTATATTAATCATAAAATGCATTAAGTGCTTTTGTTGTAAGAACTGGACTGTCAATTCTTGTTTTCTTTTTTTATAATTCATTATTATTAAACATTTTCATACAACCTGGTATGTTAGGTCTTGTGGGAGCAAGCCATTCTGTAGGAGCAAATCATAAATCTTAACCTAACAGATGGCCTGTGGGGACAAAGTAATATTTCTCTGCATGGCCTACAAAACTTTCCAAAATGATTCCCTACTATTGTTAGACTGTTGAATTTGAGTTTGCTACACTGTTGAATTTGAGTTTGCTACTTTGTAATTTTCATCACTGAATCCCAAGCCATATCTTTAGTTGATAGCAGCAAAACTACCATGAGTTAGCAACATTGTTTTAGATGGTTCATTAACTTATACTTAGCATTTTTTCTGTTTATTTTGCTTATGTTTGCCTAAATTCATGTTTCATTTCTAAGGAAAAGTACATTTTAATCTAGGAAATCTACTATTATTTTTCTTAATGGGGGTGATTTAGAAATGAAATGTTGTATATACTTTCAGATGGGTTTATATTACTAATTTTACTTATTTTAATTTGTTACAAGATCTCTAACAAAGAGACTTATAAATGCTCATATAAAAACCAAACATCAATAAAATTTTATTAAAATTTTAATCTACATAACTTTGACTATATTAAGTTAAAAAGTTTTTGTACAAACAAAACCAACGCAGTCAACATTAGGAGGGAAGCAATAAATTGGGAAATCATCTTTACATTTAAGGGTTCTGATAAAGGCCTCATTTCTAAAATATATAGAGAATTGTCTCATATTTATAAGAATTCAAGTCATTCTCCAATCAATAAATGGTCAAAGGATATGAACAGACAATTTTCAGAGGATGAAATTAAAACTATTTGTAGTCATATGAAGAGGTGCTCCAAATCACTATTGATCAGAGAAATGCAAATCAAGACAACCCTGAAGTACCACTACACACCTGTCAGATTGGCTAAAATGACAGGAAAAGATAATGATGAATAGTGGAGGGGATGTGGGAAGGCTGGGACACTGATGCATTGTTGGTGGAGCTGTGAACAGATCCAACCATTCTGGAGAGCAATTTGGAGCTATGCTCAAAAAGTTATCAAACTGTGCATACCCTTTGACCCAGCAGTGTTTCTACTGGGCCTATATCCCAAAGAGATCTTAAAGGAGGGAAAGGGACCCACATGTGCAAAAATGTTTGTGGCAGCCCTTTTTGTAGTGGCTAGAAACTGGAAATTGAATAGATGCCCATCAATTGGAGAATGTCTGAACAAATTATGGTATATGAATGTTATGGAATATTATTGTTCTATAAGAAATGACCAGCAGGACAATTTCAGAGAGGCCTGGAGAGACTTGCATGAACTGATGCTGAGTGAAATGAGCAGAACCAGGAGATCATTATACAAGGCAACAATAAGACTATATGATGATCAATTCTGATGGACATGGCTCTCTTCAACAATGAAATGTTTCAAACCACTTCCAATTGTTCAGTGAAGAAAGCCATATACACCCAAAGAGAGGGATGTGAAATGTGGACCACAACATAACATCTTCATGCTCTCAATTGATGTTTGCTTGCATTGTGTTTCCTTTATCTGATTTTTCTTTCTTGTAGATAGGATTTTTCTTACACAACAATGATAAGTGTGGAAATATGTATACATATATTCGATTTGTCAAGTATTTTAACATAATTAACATGTAGTGGATATTCTGCCATCTAGGGGAGGGGTGGGGAGTAGGGAGGAAAAATTTGTAATAGAAAGCTTTGTAAGGGTTAATGTGAAGAATTACCCATACATATGCTTTGCAAATAAAAAATTAAAAAAAAATTAATCTACAGCTGAATTCACAAATAATGGTGCCCCCTTCTTCACCTTTTTTGGTTTTATTAAACCTACACAATTTTGTATAACTTTGATTTCTCAGTTTTATTTAGGAGGGGTTCTGAGAAATGAATGTCAATGTCAATGACATTTCTACCCTTTTGAAAATTGGTATCCCTATCTTTCATAAACTGGAAATTCAGGGGCTATTCACAGGCCCAATCTCAGTAACTCATCAGCATGGGAAATTTTGGTCAATTCCATTATTTCACCCTTTTCTTTCTTTTTTTTTTTT
>JAJPUD010003087.1:223145-240592 GCA_023553655.1 Myrmecobius fasciatus | reverse complement strand
TTAAGTGACTTGCCCAGGGTCACACAGCTAGGAAGTATTAAGTGCCTGTGGTCACATTTGAACTCAGGTCCTCCTGACTTTAGGGCTGGTGCTCTATCCACTGCACCACCTAGCTACCCCAATTTCACCCTTTTCTTAAAAAGCTTTTTAATGTGGATGTTACTTCCCTCTCTCTACTCCTTGGATTAATCACATTGGTGTTGTACTTAGTGTAGACAGCTAATCAGCTTAGTCCTATCCAGCTCAGAATTCCTGAGTTCAAGCAATTCACCAGTCCCAAGTCTCCCAGCAAGGTTTTAAAGGAGCAGGCATTACAGGCATGCAAAAAAACCATGTCCAGCTCTATCAATAATGAATTAACAATTTCTCACTGAGGGATACAGTTTTGAACATGGCAAATATATGGATTTATTTTGCTTGACTATGCTTATTTCTTACAAAAATTTGTGTTTTTCTTTTTTATGGGGGAGGAGGAAGGGAAGCAGAATTTAGGTGGAAGGAGAGAATCAGCAATAATGTTGAAAAAAGAAAATCATTGAAAAGTAAAATGCACAGAAGAGTTTAGAAACACAGATAAACAGGAAAGTTTTGAAAGTACATATTGAATTTATTGTGTTCTTTTTAAAAAAGCAAGCTGTATGTTATAGATTATATATCACATCTTCCTCTTCTATTTTATATATGGAAATATTTTGTTTTTTGTATGGTATTTGTTAAATTCAAAATAAAGATAAAATAAATTATCTTTGAGAATAAACATATTTTAGTAATTCTTAAATATATTTTAGTTGATGTTTTAAACAATAAAGATGATCCTGTGGTTCACAATAAATGTCTTAAAGAATAAAGAAGATCCTATGATTCATAATAAACAACAAAATCATGTTTTATATTGATACTTCTTAAATGTTAATAGAATAAAATGCTTCTCAAAACTTCAGAAAAAAAGCATTTTTACTCTGCTTTTTATTTATAAATTATATATATAAACATATATAAAATTATAAATAATAATATAAATATATTTACATTTATATTTTACTTTGCTTATATTACTACAACCCTAAGGTAGAACTGCATTCTTAATTTGTGTGTATGTGTGTGTGTGTGTATATATATATATATATATATACATATATATATATACACACACACATATGTATATATATACACACACATATATATATAAAATATGTGATAGTTTGTTTATTAAAATCACAGTATAATTGAAAATTAATTTGGAGAGGTGAGTGAGAAATAATTAAGTATGTTTTAATTAGTACATACCTTCAAAACTTGATAACAACATGATTTAGGAAGGTGAAGAATGAACTATCTCAATTAAATCTGAGCATTTAAAAACCAGTGATTTGAAATTACTTGACTTGGTTGTGAAATATTTAAATATATTTAGCTTAAATTTTTTTTAATGAAAAAGTTGATAGCAGAAAATATGTTTAAAAGAAAGATGTTCACTTCAAGTGGAAATGATTTTATTTTAAAAAGCAATTCCATGGGAGAAAATTAGCAAAAATCTAGGAATGGAAATAATTTAATATAGCATTTTCATAACAAATTCACATGACGATGTATCAGCAAGTGGTAAAAAATTTAAAGATTGAAGGGCAACAAATAAAGAAAATAATCTGAAAATGCAACGAGAAAGGTATTGAATATACATAAAAATAAAAAAAAATAATTTGGCTAAAGGGAAAGGGTCTCATTCAACTGAACAAATATTAAGCACATAATGATGAAATATTTCTTGTCCCCAAGAAGCTTATATTCTGCTAGGAGTGAATACAATAATTATACAGGTACAAAGTAATTTGAGGAGAAAGGAAACATCAGCAACTGGGGTGCTCCATTGAAGAAGTAGTAGTATGTATGTTATACCAAGATATAGAGACAAGTTGAGAAATATTAATTTTTTAATCGGAGAATTTACTGAAAGTCGACTGATCACACGGGATTAGCATCCTGAGTATGTGGTGGTGAACAAAAAGGATGTAGAGTTTTTATAGTTTTTTTGTGGAGGTAGGGTTGAGAGGGACCAGATAACAGGTTAGCCTGCTTCCTTATCTGACATCTTTGCAACTGTAGTTAAGGAACAAACAAGGGCAGGGACAAAGACAAGGGCAGGGAGATAGGGGTCTTATATGAGATTCCTGTTGCTATTCTTATGCCAAGGAGGGTTCTGACAGAAAAGAAGACAAGGGTCTTTTTAGGTATGCAAAAGGGGGTTTTGGAATTGCTGGGTCATCTTAAATTCTCAAACCTAGTTTTCCTGGGGGGGGGGGGGGTTGGGGCTAGGGTCTATAATCCAGGTTTTATCAGGTATAGGGGTAGGAGTGGGGGAAAGATATGTATTAAGCCCTGAAGGAAGATAAGGCAGAATTGAGACAGGGAATGCATTCCAGCCATATAGCAAGGCTTATATAAATGTAAGAGGAAATGAAATGCCAAAGTTAAGAAGATATAATTAGAAGCAAAACTGGCAATTATTAGAGAACAAGGTGCAGATAATGCAAAACAGTAGGAAATAGTCATCTAAAATCATTTGTACACCTCTAATTAAAAACCTTTAACATGGATATCTTTTCTTTGTCTCACCACAAAGCAAATGGAAATTTAAAGCTTACTACTGTATGCATTTTGGAGGTAGCTAAGTGGCTAGATGGATAGTGTACTGAGACTGGCTGGCACCAGAACTCAAATCTGGATTCAGACCTTTAATAGCTGTGTGACCCTGGGCAAGTCACTTAACCTGTTTGCCTTAATATAATAGAGAAGGAAATGACAAACCACTTCAGTATCTTTGCCAAGAAAATTCAATTGACAGTAGCATTTTGTGTTCCATGGGGTCACAAAATCTGAACAACACTTTAGTCCTATGCCTGTTGGCTGAGAACATTAATCCTCTTCTCTTTCTCTTCTTGAAAGTACATACCCTCTACAACCAAAGTTTATCTGTTTTTTTATGTATCTGTCCATCTTGTCCTTAAAAGCTATTATTAAGGTATAATTGTGGTTATTCTAGTATATTTCATTTACTCAAAAGCAGCTGAGAGAGAAGATATGGCCAGCCTTTCTTTCCTTCTCCCAGAAAAGTTCTTTATCACCTCAAGCTTGTAATACTATTATTGAAGTTATTTTCTCTCTCTTAATTCTTTCCCCATTCCAAACTCTTTTCCACTGAGCTGCCAAAGGGATTTCCCTGAAGTGCTGGTTAGATAATGTCATTCCTACCCCCTCTTTAAACTCCAATAGTTCATTATCACCTTTGGATCAAATAAGAAGATACTCTGCTTTTCTAGTAAATTTCTTCACCTGGCCCCTTTTAATCTTTGCATTTTACTTTTCCTCTATGTATTCTGTAATCCAGTGACAATGGCTTTTTTGGTTGTTCTAAGAGACACTCCAGTCTTCAGAAGTCAGACCTTTTCACTGACTTTCTCCCGAGTTTCCCTTTGATAATCAGACCAAATCCCACCTTCTGCAGATCTTTCCTGATCATTCCACTCTCACTCTACTCCTAGTTCCTTCCCATTGAGATAATCATCTTTCACAACTCTGAGATACCACTATACACCTGTCAGATTGGCTAAAATGACAGGAAAAGATAATGTTGGAGAGGTTGTGGGAAAACTGGGACACTGATACATTGTTGGTGGAATTGTGAACAAATCCAACCATTCTGGAGAGGAATTTGAAACTATGCTCAATAAGTTATCAAACTGTGAATACTCTTTGACCCAGCAGTGTTTCTACTGGGCCTATATCCCAAAGAGATCTTAAAGGAAGGAAAGGGACCTACATGTGCAAAAATGTTTGTGGCAGCCCTTTTTGTGGTGGCAAGAAACTGGACCAGCAGTTGGAGAATGGCTGAATAAATTACGGTATATGAATGTCATGGAATATTATTGTTCTGTAAGAAATGACCAGCAGGATGATTTCAGAGAGGTCTGGAGAGACTTACATGAGCTGATGCTGAGTGAAATGAGCAGAACCAGGAGATCATTATCCATGGCAACAACAATACTATATGATGATCAATTCTGAAGGACATGGCTCCCTTCAACAATGAGATGTTTCAAACTAGTTCCAATTGTTCAGTGATGAAGAAAGCCATATACACCCAGAGAGAGGCCTGTGGGAACTGAGTGGACCATAACATAGCATTTTCACAGTATTTCTGTTGGCATTTGCTTCTATTTTGTTTTCCTTCTCAGGGTTTTCTTTTTCTTTCTTGATCCAATTTTTCTTGTGCAGCAAGATAACTGTATAAATATGTATACATATATTGGATTTATCACATATTTTAAATATTTAACAGGTATTGGATTATTTGCCATCTAGGGGAGGGGATGGGGGAAAGGAAGGAAAAATTTGGAACAGAATGTTTTATAAGGGTGTTGGAAAATTACATATTTTTCATGCATATATTTTGTAAATAAAAAGCCTTAAAAATTGAGATGATGGTCTTTCTACTCTATATATTGTTACAGTTGCTTTCATGATATTTCTTCCACTAACTCCTTTAGGGCAAAAACTATGTTTTTGCCATCCTTTGGCAAATCTCCAGAGAATAGTATAATGCTTGACATATAGAGAATCCTTAATAAATGCTTGTTGACTGATATTCTATTTCTAATTTGTTTGGATACCAGTTGGGAGCTCAAGATGATCCAAAAAGATTTTTATTCTTATTACAGCTTTCCAAAAGCAATCAATTAATCAATAAATATTTATTAAGTACTTCCTATGTGCCAGGCATTCTGCTAAGTGATTTTGGAAAAACAGGGAAAAAGTAGTAAAACTAGAACTGGCTGCAGGATCAAAATTAATCAGCAGCATTCTAGTGATAAGTGCAGACATACCTCAAAGACAGTATGGGTTTGCTTCTAGACCACCCCAGTAAAGTGAATATTGCAATTAAAGCAAGTCACATTTCCTTTTGTTTTCCCTGTAGTATATACAAAAATTATGTTTACACTATATAGTAGTTTATTAAGTGTGCAATAGTTTATATAAAAATGTATGTAACAATAAAAAATACTTTATTGCTAAAAAAAAAGAAGCTTAATCATCATCTAAGTCTTCAGTGAATTGTAATCTTTTCACTGGTAAAGATCTTGCGTTGATGTTGACAGCTGCTTACTCTCAGGATGGTGGCTGTTGGAAGAGATTGTGGCGATTTTTAAAAGACAACAATGGAGTTTGCCACTCTTTTCCTAATTGGCCTAATCTAAATATTGTTGTCTCAAAGCAGGACAGGGAGAGACAAAAACATGGAAGAGCAGGTCAGTGGAACAGTCATACCTCAAACAACATTTATCAATTAAGTTTGTAGTCTTATATAAGCAGAATTTGTCTTATATAAGCAGAATTTGTGATATCCTAAAATAATTGCAATGCTAGCATCAAAGATCACAGATCTTAGATCACCATAACAAGAATATACAAAATATATATTTGATACAGAGGAGTATTAAGTTTAGCAAAACCAACTGCAACACTACCTTTATCAGCTCTTGAATATTCCACATTGCCATAATCTACAACCTCTCATTAACTCCAAAATGTAAAACAAATCAACCAGAACCTCAGGAAAGGGGACCACCTGAAAATCAGTGCTAATGCAGGCAAATGAGTTGGCAACCCAAGAAATGGGGGAGACCATGTATAGCCATATAGGCTTTTTGGCTGGAGGTAACAAAAGAATGCTCTCAATAAAGACCCAGTGGGTTCAAAAAGTCTCATAGAATGGAAATAACTGGTATAATACAAAAGCATCTCAACTGGAACAAGCCAGACATTCAGAGGCCACAAGGTTGCTAACATTTTGTTCCTGGGATTCCAGAGAGGGCCTTGAAAGCCTGGTTTTCAGAAGCTCAAGGATACAGAAGAGCTAATTGAGCTAACTAAAAAAGGCAGTGATTAGTGCTGGAATCCTGGTGACCTATGGCAAGAATAAGCAAGTTAACCAATTCAACCACAAGCATAGCAGAGGAAAGAGCCTGGAACTGCCATAAAACCCCAATTCAGGAACTAAAGTTTGGGAGATAGAGATATCCAAAAGAAGAGTAACATTATAAAAACTATAAGCAAATCCAAAAGAAAAAATAGAAGAAATGAAGTGATAAAAAATGAAACAAAAGCTCTTGAGGAAAAGAACTAGAAAGAGAAAAATAGCTTAGAAGAGAAAATTATAAACCTTTATAAGGGACTCCCTTAAAACTAGAACAGATTAAACAGAAATTGATGATTGCATAAAACAGTAAATATTAGAGTCAAAAGAGTGGAAAAAAGGTTAAATAAAACATTTGACATAAAAAGTAACTGGAACAAGGAGAGAGAACTTAAGAATCATTGGACTTTCACAACTGTGATTATTTTTAAAAGCTTAGATACATTGATTATTATTATTATTTTTTTTTTTGCTGAGGCAATTGGGGTTAAGTGACTTGCCCAGGGTCACACAGCTGTTACGTGTCTGAGACCAGATTTGAACTCAGGTCCTCCTGACTTCAGGGCTGGTGCTCTATCCACTGCGTCACCTCGCTGCCCCACATTGATTATTTTTAAAAGCTTAGATTTCAGAGTCGTGTCTGCACCCAGCCATTTTGGCTCCGCCCGTCTTTAATTTTTATTTATTTATTTATTAAAGATTTTTATTTGTAAAACATATGTATGGGTAATTTTTCAACATTGACCCTTGCAAAGCTTTTCTGTTACAAATTTTTACCCCCTAGCCACCATCCCTCCCCAGATGGCAGGAAGTCTACTTACTACATGTTAATTATGTTAAAATACTTGACAAATCGAATATGTGTATACATATTTTTACAGTTATCTTGCTGTGCAAGAAAAATCAGATCTACAAGAAAAAAAATCTGAGAAAGGAAACATAATGCAAACATCAATAGAGAGCATGAAAATGTTATGTTGTGGTCCACATTCATATATATCCCTCTCTCTGGTTGTATATGGCTTTCTTCATCACTGAACAATTGGAACTGGTTTGAAACATCTCATTATTGAAGAGAACCATGTCCATCAGAATCGATCATCATATAGTCTTATTGTTGCTGTATACAATGATCTCCTGGTTCTGCTGATTTCACTTAGCATCAGTTCATGCAAGTCTCTCCAGGCTTCTCTGAAATCATCCTGCTGGTCATTTCTTACAGAACAATAATATTCCATAACATTCATATACCATAATTTATTCAGCCATTCTCCAATTGATGGGCATCCACTCAGTTTCCACTTTCTAGCCACTACAAAAAGGGCTGCCACAAACATTCTTGCACATGTGGGGCCCTTTCCTTCCTTTAAGATCTCTTTGGGATATAAGCCCAATACAAGCACTGCTGGGTCAAAGGGTATGCATAGTTTGATAACTTTTTTTTAAAATTTTATTTGCATAACATATGTGTGGGTAATTCTTCAACAACAACCCTTACATAGCTTTCTGTTACAAATTTTCCCCCCAACTCCCCGCCCCTCCCCTAGATGACAGGATATCCACTACATGTTAATTATGTTAAAATACTTGACAAATCGAATATATGTATACATATTTCCAAACTTATCACTGTTGTGCAAGAAAAATCTTATCTACACAAACGATATATCAGATAAAGGAAACACAATGTAAGCAAACATCAATCAAGGAGTATGAGAATGTTATGTTGTGGTCCACATTTCACATCCCTCTCTCTGGGTGTATATGGCTTTCTTCAGTGAACAACTGGAGGTGGTTTGAAACATTTCATTGTTGAAGAGAGCTATGTCCATCAGAATTGATCGTCATATAGTACTGTTGTTGCCGTGTATAATGATCTCCTGGTTCTGCTCATTTCACTCAGCATCAGTTCATGTAAGTCTCTCCAGGCCTCTCTGAAATCATCTTGCTGGTCATTTCTTACAGAACAATAATATTCCATAACATTCACATACCATAATTTATTCAGCCATTCTCCAATTGAAGGGCATCTATTCAATTTCCAGTTTCTAGCCACTACAAAAAGGGCTGCCACAAACATTCTTGCACATGTGGGGCCTTTTCCTTCCTTTATGATTCTTTGGGATATAAGCCCAATAGAAATGCTGCTGGGTCAAAGGGTATGCACAGTTTGATAACTTTTTGAGCATAGTTCCAAATTGCTCTCCAGAATGATTGGATACATTAACAGTTCCACCAACAATGTATCAGTGTCCCAGTTTTCCCACATCCCCTCCAACATTTGTCATTATCTTTTCCTGTCATCTTAGCCAATCTGACAGGTGTGTAGTGGTACCTCAGAGTTGTCTTAATTTGCATTTCTCTGACTAATAGTGATTTGGAGCACCTTTTCATATGACTAGAAATAGTTTTAATTTCATCATCTGAAAATTGTCTGTTCATATCCTTTGGCCATTTATCAATTGGAGAGTGGCTTGAATTCTTATAAATATGAGACAATTCTCTATATATTTTAGAAATGAGGCCTTTATCAGAACCCTTAAATGTAAAGATGTACATTCAGGATTTCAAAAAATCATAAATGAAAACTGGAGAATGGAAAATTGGGAAATGGATGGGCAAATTGTGTTACATGATGAGACAATTTCAGAAAATGCTGGATAGTATGAATTGAGAGACTAGAATGAAAAGAATGAGAAAAATAATTTACATGAGGACAGCATTATAAAGAAATACAACTTTGAAAGACAAGGATTTTGATCAATGAAATGAACCACTAAATTTCTAGAAGACCTCTGATACATATCTCTTGATAAAAAGGTGATTGATTCAAGGTGCTAAAAAAACATATATATATATTTTTTGGACATGGTCATTGTATTTTTATTTTGCTTAACTGTTTATATATTTTGTTCTTTTAGTTTTTGACTTGGTAAAGGGAGGTTTGGTGAAGAAGAAAGGAAGTGGTTTTGTAATGGTGATGCCAAATAAAAGAGGCCTAGTGAAAGATTAAAAAAAATGCATAGTAGAGAATGTGGAGAGAATATCAAAGAGAAGCAGAGATGGGAAAAGGCAGTTTTGAGAGTAATGTGTAGAATTTGTTATACACTTATTGAAAGAAGCAGGTGGTATGTAATATTATGAAATAGTACTGTGCTTTAAGAAATGTGAATACAAAGCAGCAAAGGCATAAATTAATGCAAACAGTTTAAAAATATAAATACACAAGTAGTACAAAGTAAATGGATTAAAAAACAACAATCACAAAAAAGAATGAATGTCTGAAAAATACAAAGAACAAACAAGCTCAGCCTCACAAAGAGAAGACATTTTTCCTATAATCCCACCTTCTTCGAAGCTGTTAGGGAATGGGGAGGTCTTTAGATGCATATAGTCAGATTTTTTTTCCAAAGTATTTATTGGTTTTGCTGACTCATTTCTTGCAAAGAGTCAGCCAATATAATTAGGAATTTTTTTTTAAAAGAAAAAGAGAATAAAGTCAAAGAAGGAAATTTGGGGCATATAAGAACAAAAGATATCAATAAAATTTATCTTAAAAGACAGGTAGTATGAGGTGGAGATTCATGGTTTTGTGTATAATCCTTTTTGTGTTTTACTGAACATATCAAAATGCTCTTTTCCTTGATGTTTAAATTCAGAATAAAAACATAATTAGAAGAAAAGGCCTTTAGAGGGTAGTTATGTGGAAGAAGAATGACTTGTGATGCTTTGTGACAGAAGAAAACAGATGGAATTTACAAACAGATTTCTGATGTCTTTGAGGAAAAAAAATTCCAAATTAGAATATCAAAGTGGATGGGCTGCTTTAAGGGCTCTTCAAGCAGAGGTACAAAACAATTTGTAACAAAGGTTGTTGAGGGAATTCTTGTTTAGTAATGAATCCATGAAATTCTAAGAGTCTTTGATTCTTTGAAATTACTGAATGGGAGTTAATTAGGCACTCTGAATTATAGGAACAAATTTTAGGCCACTAGTCTGCCAAGCTGCTTTTATAAAAGATTTGAAGAGACTCAGTTTACATGTTTGTAAGACTGATGAATTTCATATTTTTATAATTTCAACAAAAACTTATTAATTTCCTCCTACACACTGAATATTGAGCTACACATTAGGGAAATGTTTCAGTAAGCTATTATCTATATTCTTTAAGAAATTATGGCCTTTTAATGATGAACTGTTGAGTAACACATGAAAAAGAGAACTAATTGTCCTAAAATTCTGAATGTGAGGTTGGAAAGACAAAACATCTGTCCCTAGGAATAAAATGCACTGAGGAATGTAACTGATCAAGGGCCATAGAATTTTTTTTTTAAGTGAAAACCAAAACCAAAAACATTCCAACAGAATTTCAATTAGATTTTTAGTAAAGTTCACCAGTTATACTAAGAATTCTAATATTTGCTATTTTCTTTGGTGTTTATGTTAAGAATTTCAAAAACCAAAAAAAAATATTTTTAAAGCTAAGCTTTTGAAGGACAGTTTTGTGAAAAAAGGGTAACTTATTATGTTTAGTTCCAGAAGGAAATGGGTTAGAGAATTCAGTTTAATGTAGGCTACATATGATGATAGAATAAATTAGACTATAAATTTCCTTAACCTGTTTTTTTTTTTTTTTTTTTTTTTTTTTGCTGAGGCAATTGGGGTTAAGTGACCTGTCTAGGGTCACACAGCTAGGAAGTGTGAAGTGTCTGAGTCCAGAGATTTTGAACTCAGATCCCTCCTGACTTCAGGGCTGGTGTTCTATCTACTGCGCCACCTAGCAACCCCCCTTAACCTGCTTTTGGAATAATGATTGAAGTATAACACTCTAAATACATGGCATCATGTAAAACTTTTTGGAAAAATCTAATCTGAAATTTCAAACTATATTAAAAAAGCTACTAGAAAAAAATGAGAATTATCAGGATTGTTCTAACAAAATTTATTATGCAGTAATTACAAAGGTTAAAGATTTCCATTTAAAATAAAAATAACAGATATAATTACACACATATTGTAGTACCTTGTAGAGTGATTTAAACAAATATCACAAGAAATATAGTATATTTTCAAAATGGAGGGACAAATACTTTCTCATTCACAGTGTTTGACATATTATAGGAAAGCCTGTCCACATAATAATTTGTAATAAAGTCATGCTCTTATTAACAATCCACACAATACTGTGTTCAAAATAATTCTCTCAGAATGTGAAGTACCGGGCAAACCATTCCTGACGTTGGGGATCTGGAGAAACCACTGGTGAAGCTTCACTTTGAGGAGGGCTAATTCATTTAAAAACAGAAAAGAAAGAAATTAAACATAACATTAAGCTTTGATACAAAACAAATTGAGACAAAAAGTATATAGAATTTAACTGATTCTCCATATCAGAAGGTATGTTTTGAGGATTTTACAATCCATCTGGCAAAATCCACTCCATGGAAGTGCATCAACAACTCAGATGAGAGTAATTAAAGAGCCAAAGCATAAAATTAAGAATTAATACAATGGAAAAATAAGGTATCAAATTTTTTATTATTATTTTTTTAATTTATAGAAAAGCCACAGGAGAGAATACACCATAAGTATATTCTTTTAGCTTTCCCACTTATTTTTAGTTTGATTTTCTGAATCTGAAAAGGCATCAGATTCTTAAAAGAAATTGCTTACATATTTCATCTAGTAAATGAACCAAAGTATGCTAATATTTCACAAATATTTTGTAGTTTCGTGTAAACTTTTTAAAAATGGTGTGTTTAAAGCCAGTTTACTTTCTTCTCAAAATTCTCTAGTAATAATTATTATGATGATAAGTAGAAAAAATGGTTGATAAGAAACAATATTAATTAAAGCCTTAAGGAGCTATTCAATAAAACAAAAGAATCCCTACCGTCTTTTGGGGAAATTATAAGTCACGCAACAATTTGTAATGGGAACTCCAGTAGTCAAATTCCATGAGCTCATGCACATGCATCTTACAGATTCCTGAACATACTCATGCACAGGGAAAAATAAGCAACACAAAATATTTAACAGAATATACATTAGCATAAATTAGAATGTTCTTTTTTATTCATGATTCTTTATTCTTCTATTTAAAGTACCTATCACTAACCATATGGTTAATTATTCACTTGAAACCTGTTTAAATATCCACCTTTGAGAATCTACAATTATTATTCAGTGTCTAATGACAGTGAATAGATTTGCTAACAGAAGGGGCCAAATAAATTAAAAGTTACAAGGCTCACTCATTTATTAAGCAAATACAAAACCTTGGCAGTATATCCAAGTTTAAATTATCTAAGGTCTAAAAACTTGAATTTCCTTCATAATTCATTAAATTATATGATATGCAATCATGAACTGTAAATTAATTTGTTTTTCTGTAGACATGTGAGTGAGTGATGATATTTTATACTGAGTTATACTATATTAATTTTTCGGAGTTTCTGTGTTTCCTATTTTGGCAACATACATAATATACTAATAAACTACTGAAGTCCAATATGTAAGGACAATAGAAAAAAGAAAATACTTTCATAACATTGAAAAGTGTCCCATAAGTACTACCAACTGAAAAAATTTAAAATTTCGCAATAAAAATGAACTATTAAAAGGCAACTGGTAATACAATTATAAAATTGATAGAAAATACTTGGAGCTTAAGAATTATTCTAAACTATCATTAAGCTTTTAAATTATTTAATCATTATTTAATCAAATTATTAAATAATTTAATTATTTATCATAATTTAAATGTCACTTAGGAAATATAATTTAAACAAGAAAAAAGTACCACAATAAAGAGGCTATAAAATAGAATTTCACAGAAATATTGGTACTCTTAAATTATTCTTATGCTAGTGAATTTCTGTTACTAAAAAGACATGTTAAGTTAAAAAAAATCACTGGTGAGGCAATGCTCACCTCAAAAACGTCTTGGGTTCTTTGGATGGCATGACTGTCTGTGGAAGAGGTTTGCTGCTGTTGAACTCAATATCATGGATGGGTGAATTAGGAATAGGATCCAAGCGGTTAGGATGTCCATTGCCCACTCCACTAGGGTCCAGAACACTTAAATTGGGAACACTCACAAACCTGTTTGTTGATTTATCATTCTTCTTTTGCTGCATTAAAAATAACATAGTATGAGGAAAGTCCCTATAATCAGGACAGATGAGAAAATATGGGAATAATTTAAGAACCTTTCAAGAGAGTATTTTGGTAATTTTATCTTAAACTGGAGTGTCAGATTAGTGTTAACCACTCTAGGAAATTCTTGGAAGCTTTTTCTAATAATCTCTTTGGAATCCTCATATCCAGAAAAGAAATATTACATATTTGGAAGAAATAGTAAGGAGAATTAAGGGGAGGGGAAGGCATACTCTGGGGGAAAGAATATTAGGAGTAAAACAAAAAAAAAGGAAATGCAGATACCATTATATATAAAGAGTACTGACTAAATAAATAGCAGGGGAAAGGACAGTCAGACATAACATTTAAAGGAATGAAGTCCATAAAATTTAGTCAGCTATCCAAAGAAGTCTTTGGCTCACAAAAATAAATGTGGAATAAGAAAATGTTTCAAGCCATCTGTTTTGATACACAGATTCACTGTAACCTATGAAGAATGGGTTTGACCAGAGTACCCACGTTATTCTATAGAGATAAATTTAACCGGAAAAGCTGTAAGAAATTCCTTATTTCCATTCAAGACAAATGGCTGAATTATAAAAATGATCATACTTTCAAATTCAGTGAAAAATATTCATGAAGACAAGCAATTAAATTTGTCTAATCAGAACGAATTTACTAATTAATAATGACATTAATTTGTACAGAACATTTTTAAAAACCCTGTAGGCTAGAGAATCCACAGTCAATCTATATTTATTTCATTCTTCAGCCTGCAGGAATTGTTGAAATTTTCAGGGGTAAAATGAGAGATTGGTTCCCTACTATTTACCAATATGAAAATAATGTAACGCTAAAACCATTATGATTCCGAAGCAAGTTCTAAATTAGTCTGAAGATGGGTTTCAGCTCATTTTCCTTCCCCAAGCCTGTATAAGACCTGTGACTGATAACTGATGCTGTTAAATCCTCTTTAGAACTCTCTCCCCATTTCCCTAGTCAATATTATTATATCATATATTTAGACTGATAAAGCAGTTTTTCACTTTCATCATTTGAATCAATGAGGATTATTAAAATACAATATTTTAAAATATTATTTACAACATTATTAAAATACAATAATTACAATTTGTAGAATAGTTTCTAAGAATCTGACATAGGAAATTATTTGTAATTTTATGCTAAAATGAGATGTCCAAATTAATTACTTAGGAAAAAAAAGTTTTTAAAAAGATTTAACCATCTACTCTTTTCATTTTATGTAATAGTTTCCAATGACTTAGCCATTATCTACAGTTGAAGTCACTGAATGATATAGACTTAGTAAACACATCATTTAAGTAGAAAATAACAAAGGTAGCCTTTTTTTAATTGTTAAAATAAAAATTCAAGTGTTATACCAATCACCAAATAGTATAATAGAATCCTTTAACATGTATCTTTCTGTATTTCAGGTTTGGGGGAATCACTGAATAAAGTACTGGTTATAAATTTATTCTCAGTTAAATTAAGTATAAAATGTAGATTCCCATCCCATGAAAGTCTACCTTCCTTATCTTCTTTACTTGACTCTGAAAGCTTATCTCAATTTAATAATTCCCAAAGGCTGTTAGTGAACTTAATTTATGAAACATGTAAATCTGAATTTTGGGATAATTTATCTTATTAAAGAGAATGATGGAGAGCTGATAGGAATGAAGTTTTGACTTCTAATGTGTTGCAAACTGCAGCCCTCAGTCATGAAAAATTAATATAGTCTTCTGGACTGAAAGCCTGAAGGAAATGTGGCCAAACCCATGACTAGGCTACTAAGTTAGAATTTTAATAAAATTTTAAAATATCATCTATGCTAATGATCTAAAACCTCTTTGCATATGAAATTATCTTTTAAATATAAATAAAATGTCAAGGCTCCCCACCTAATAACAGTTATGTTAATGGCCATTTTTCTAGACACATATGATTTTATAAAGGGATTGAATTTGGAAATAATTTTACATGAATTTGTACTTTTCATAACATCCATATATATTTGAAAAACAGTAATATGTGGAATGAGACATTATTCAATCCATAGAAAGCATCTTTTTTCTGCCTCTTTCATTTGCTGTAATTTAATAAGATGGACTCTATGTAATAACCTTACAGAAGAGTACTCAGTTTATAAGCTAAGAACCACGCATCTTTTTTATTTACTATTCACACTAGATACAAATATAAATAGGTTTTTAAATTTTTGCTGTTTTTTAGTCCTTTTATTACTAACATTGTTCTGTCTCCACATATATTATCAGTACGTAAATGCTGTTAAAGTTGATAAGCATTTTGATATTCAAGAGTTATTAAATGCCTACTGTGCATGGGGCACTACAAGTAGGCACTATATTATATATGGCACATGATTCCATGTATATGTGTGTGATCCTTATCAACTTAATTTACCTCTGAAGTTGTTCTATGTGACTGGAAAACAATTAACCAAAAATCATAATACATATGCAATTTTATTCTTCAACAAAGTACCATAGGAAACTGAGGTAGGAGCTTAAACATTTTACTTCATTGCACCTCTGAAAGTTCACATCTACTACAGAAGTACATGTTCTGATCAAGTATTCTCATCGTTTATCAGAGGCTTTAGTTTATAAAGAGTTGAAGAGTATCTGGGGTTTAGAAATACCTTATTAACTCCATCAGAAGATCATAACTTACTTCGAGGACCTATGTTGCATCAACATGGGTACTTCTTTCCCTATTGCAGAATATTTTTACAAGTTACAAATTATTATTTTTTATTTTTTGCTGTGGGGCAATTGAGATTAAGTGATTTGCCTGGGGATCATATAGTAAGTGTCTGAGGTCACATTTGAACTCAGATCCTCCTGATTCCAGGGCCAGATTTGAAATCTGATTTCAGTTTAGTTAAAGCTGAGAGAGCTTAGGTTTACCTGAGATAGTCTTTGAGAACCCAGGATAACCCTCCAAGCCACTGTGAAACATTGAAATAGGACTAAGTGTAGTCCTTCAGCAAGAAGACAATATAGATAGGTGAGGAAAATGTTAAGAGACTATCTTAAGAGGTTTCTTTTTAGAAACAGAAGCAACAAAATGAGTAACTTAAAAGTTTAAAAATTCTTAAAGCATTTAGAAATATATTAGTTTCTCTTCAAAGTCAAGTTAATCTCTCATTCTGGGGCAGCTAGGTAGTGCAGAAGATAAGAGTGCTGGGCTTGAAATCAGGAAGACATTTCTTAGTTCAAATCTGGTCTCAGACACTTGCTAGCTGGTGACTCTGAGCAAGGCACTCTATTTGCCTCAGTTCTTCATCTGTAAAACCAGCTGGAGAAGGAAATGGTAAATGACTCCAGTATCTTTGCCAAAAAAATTCCCAATGGGTTCATGAAGAATTGGACATGACTAAAATAACTAATCAAAAATATATCTCCTTGTGGCACGAGGAGACTCTTAGTTCTCAAAAGCTGTATTAGTGGAATGTAGGCTCTGGCAGATTTCACCATGATGGAAAGTTTTTGAGTATTAACTGGATGACAGATTGATTCTGTTAAGAATTAATCTAAGTAAGTACAAAAGCTTCAATTAGTAGGCTGGTAGTGAATTTTCCTTGTCTGTGAAAACTCATAAAACAATATTATTGCATAATGGATTAAAGCTCCTATTAGTCAAATTTTGAAATTGGATATAGATAAAAATGAATAAATTTGGCTCTACACTATTTGAAAGGTAAAAAAAAAATGAGACTGGTTTTCTTTTGTGGCAAATTTAATCTTATTAATACTCCTTGCAGTAACTTTCCATTTATCAGCTAAATTTCTATTAACACATTCTCTCTTAATAATATTAAAGCAACATACCTTCACAAGTGGGTTAATAACACCAACAGTAGGATTCGCATTGAACATTTTATTGAAGTTAGTTTCTCGATTGACTAATTCCAGTTGGTAAAATTTATTATCATCCTAGGAATAAGAAATATTAACATTTTAGAATACTATCAAAATAATTTAAATATCTGATTGTTTTAAAAATTTAATATCAGCTATTTGCAGTTTAAAATAAAAACCATTTATAAATGCTTATTATATATTATATTCACTGTTTTCTTTCTTTCTTTTTTTTTTTTTTTTTGCTTTTTGCTGAGGCAATTGAGGTTAAGTGACTTGCCCAGGGTCACACAGCTAGGGAATGTTAAGTGTCTGAGACCAGATTTGAACCCAGGTCCTCCTGACTTCAGGGCTGGTGCTCTATCCACTGCGCCACCTAGCTGCCCCCCCCCCTATGGTTCTTTTAATAGGATCATAAGTTAAGAGTTTAA
>JAJPUD010003087.1:161798-223045 GCA_023553655.1 Myrmecobius fasciatus | reverse complement strand
GAGACCAGATTTGAACCCAGGTCCTCCTGACTTCAGGGCTGGTGCTCTATCCACTGCGCCACCTAGCTGCCCCCCTTTTTTTTTTTTTTTTTTTTTTTTGCTGAGGCAATTGTGGTTAAGTGACTTGCCCAGCATTACACAGCTAGGAAGTGTGTTAAGTGTCTGAGGCCACAATTGAACTCAGATCCTCCTGAATTATTCAAGGCTGGAACTCTATCTACTGCACCTCCTAGCTGCCCCTGCAGTCACTATTTTCTAAGGAGAATCAGTTGCTACTGATCAAGGTAAGACAATGGTCTCTAATTAAATTTTAAAAATTGCTGCTCCCCAACTAATAAATCTTCCCCCCCCAAACTGTTCAAAATCCTATTTCTACATGGTTTGAAAATAAATATTCTTACTTCAATCTATCCCTGTTCTACTAGTCTGACTACATAGTTTATGGAAGCTCTTTTTACCTAAAATTCATGCTCAGTTTTCACAATTAGAGCTCTACAAAATTATGATTAAATGCTCTCAGCTCTTCCCCCTTTTCCCCCTTCTAGTCAAAGATGCATGCATGAATTCCCTCCAAAAATAGTCATTTTTTTGGTCTCTGCTTGAATATATTTGAATATATGAGGCAACCTCATAATTTACAGAAAAATTGGTTTGAACTAGATGACCTCTTTAAGATTTGTTTTAGTCTTAAATCTATGATCCTATGATCTAATGAGGCAGCTCACTTCATTTTCCAATAGCCTGAAATGTTAAGTGCTTCCCTATGTTGTTGTTCAGTTGTTTCAGTCATAACTTTTTCTGACCTCACTGAGGGATTTTCTTGGCAAAGAAACTGGAGTGGTTTGCCATTTCCTTCTCCAGTTCATTTTATAGATGAGGAAACTGAGTTAAACAGGGTTAAGTGATTTGCCCAGGATCACCCAGCTAGTAAGGGTTTGAAGCCAGATTTGAATTCAGGAAGAGAAGTCTTCCTGGCTTCAGACCTGGTACTTGCTCTATATGTGCTTCCTTATACTGAGCTGAAATTTGTTTTCTTATATCTTTGACTTGTTTGTCTGAATCCTTTTCCCTGGCAACTACCCAAAATAAGTTTACTTGTATAGCTTCATGTCAAATAGCTGACACGCTTCCAAGAATTCCTCCACTAGATTAGACTCCATGAAGGGAGGCAATATATATTGTCTAAATTTTGAACCTATCTATTCTGTGGGTAGCAGTTCTCTGCATTCACTAGGTGCTTTATAAATGATTTGAACTGAACATTTTGTTAATAAGGCAAAAGTGCTCCATAAATCAGTGCTGGGTTCAGGCTCTTTCTAAATGCTGATTAGGTATTCTCATACAGGGATTAATTTTCCATGTTCCCAGCAGAGAAGATCAGTAAGAAAATTAGTGAATTAGCTTTCAGTTTCTATTTCCAATGCAAAAGAAAACTATGGGTTAGCTTTAAAAATAATGCCTGATTTATGTCAGTACATAAAATTTTTCTTCTGATTCCCTGTGTGAATCTCAAACATTATGAAATTCATTTACCCGCAGCATTAATGCCAGCTGACTGAAAGCAAACCTTATTATTTAAAACTAACACTTGGTTAGCCTTAACAATTGAAATATAAGCAAGATACTAATTCACAACTATGCTATTAAAAAAATTGTTATAGGTTTTTTTCCCCCCTTAGCCATACTATATAAGCATTCACTTTCAATAGCAGAATAAAACTACTAAAGGAATTACATTTAGATATTGTGCATGAAGGTTCATTCACATCACATTTTAACCAAAAAGAACACAGAATATCTTACAATTAGTTTCTTTATGACTTGGTCTCTTTCGGCAAGCAAGGTTTTCAAGTCTGCAATCATCTGTAAATCTTCGGTTCGTGACTCTCTTTTTATATATTTTTCTTCCATGTCTTCTAGTCTTTTTATGAAAATAGTAATATCTTTAGTTTACTGCTGAAATAAGTGAGTTACCTTGCAATACCAACAATTTCAAAAGAGTCTAATTGGATAATAATAGAAAATATTTATTTTCCTCAAAAACTTTAGTTTAATATTTTTGTTTATTCAGGTATTAAATGGTCTGAGTTAAAACAGTAACATAAAATTTCATCGAAATATTTAGCTTAAAGTATTTTTTGTAACTGAAATGAGCAATATTAACACAATTATTTTAAGTAACTCAAAAGCAATTGGGTAGTTAAGAGTGTATGTGACTGGCCTAAGAAAGATAGGTTTGATATTTTAAAAGATGAGAATCTTTTAAAGATAATTGTAAAAAAAAAATTACCATTATATAAGATTTGGTGAGAGGCAACATGGTATAATGGATAGAAAGTTGACTTTTGGAGTCAGGAATTTCAATTTGGACATATATTAGCTGTTGACTTTGAGGAAATCAGCATGTTAGGCCTCCAAGCAACTTTCTAAGACTATATAAGTTTCATCATAGCTGCCTAATAACTACATTGGAGAATAAAGTTTCCTCACTGAGGATTCACACAATTGATTCGATTCCCCCCACCTCTCCTGAAAAAAAGACTTGATAGAGCATATATTGAGAAAAGGAACAGATAGAAGGGGAAACAAAGATACACAGATGACACTTTAATTTCTCAAATTGTGTGAATAAATAGTATATTGCTTATATATATGTCAACTATGCTGTGTGAAATATAATATCCCAGTGCTGGCAATTCTAAGCATTAGCAATGATAATAAAAAGAAATAACAAAAGATATTGAAGAAGTTATTTTATGAGAAAAGGCATGCAGAAATGTTAATAGATTCAAGGAAAAGATGGAAGAAGGTGAGGAAAGGACACAGACACAGACACACATGCATAGAAGAAACTGTCAAATCCTGATTATGTTGACTATGGAACTTAGAGGTTATTTCTAGAAGGGAAACTTAGAAAGAAATAACACTTCTTGTTTAAATAAAACATTAAAGTTTGCAATTGTTTACTTATAATATTATAGATTCAAAAATTCTTTGGAGATGGGAGAAAAAATATAGCATCCATTCTATTTCTCCTAATTTTGGTTCAGTTTTTATTTGTAAGTTATCTTGTAAAATACTGACTTTATGATTGTCAATTATAAAACCATTAAAATCAATAAAATTACAATCAGGATTTAATCATGTACTCTTAAAAGAGTTTAGAAAAGGTGGCTAGCTTATTCTTAGCCAGAGTTCTACTAGAATCACTAGTGTGATGGGGTAGATCAAGACTAATCTAAGAGGAATTGTTCTCCCCTTTTCCTGAGGACAAGCTTATTTTGTTGCTTCCTGGATTAGATGCATTGAAGCCTTCTTAACATCTGAATAGGGTAGGAAAAGCAAAAGCACTTTCCACCTACTGGGCAGCCTAGACAAGATCCATGTGCAAGATTATGTTTAGCATTTTTAACACTGATACATTCTAACCAAGATTCAAGTGACTATCTGCAGTATATTCTTATTGGAGCCAGAAGATGTCACTGTTAACATTCTTCATTACAATAGCAACCCACATGACAAAGTGGGCTTCATGAAGTATGCCCAGAATACTTAGGAGGCAGTGGTGAAACGGATATATATTAGTTTTGAGTATTATTTATTTCTAAGGATAGTGAAAAAACCATTACAATCAGTCTACTATACAAAATCAATTTAGTAGCATTGCCATAAATTTATTAGCAATAACGTAACTAAATTATTAAAGGAAGAAAGTGAGCTGATTAAATTGAGGAACACCTAATAAATTTTAAGTATAAATGTGAAAACATTAAAGAAGATAACACAGGTACAGTGCTATAGACTTGCAAACATTTCTTGAGCATTATTAGGCCTTCAAAATTCCAGTAAGAATATCGAAGTTTTAAAAAACAAGTAAAAAGAAAAATTGAATCATATTGGAGAAACTGCACAGGACTTCCCATGGTTCTAAGTTGCTTGCTAATGCAGAAGACCATCTCTTTGATATTAGCATTCTCCTAGTGATGCAAATGGAATGCCATCATTTCAAAAGAGATAAAAATTTTTTCTTCCCCAAAGATCAATAGAAATACGAATGATTGGGGTTAGCAGAAATCATTCTTAGACCAGTATCTTATTCCATGTCAAAATTAAATAAATATAATTATAATAATATAGAATATCAAGCATTTAATATGGCTAATAATTATAAAAAACATTAAGACTTTGCCATCATTTTTAAAACATTACTTTGAGCAGTTTGTCTGAACTTGATATTTACTATCAGTATTAACTTTAACTAAAGATAAAAATACTTATTATATGAAATAAATATATAATATACACACTAACTCAATGGGCTGTATGTTTGAGCTATATATTATAATCTAGGAAATATGCTAAGGCAATTGGGGTTAAATTACTTGCCCAGGGTCACATAGCTAGGAAGTATAAAGTGTCTGAGGTAATATTTGAACTCAGGTCCTCCTGACTTCAGGGCTGGTGCTCTATTCACTGCACCATCTGGCTGCCCTATCTAGGAAATATATTTTAACCAACTTTCTCTCCATTGTGAGCGGTTAACATTTATTCTTTTTTGAAAAGAAGAGGGAAGTCGAGACCTGTAATTTTACTGGTATTAGGACCTCCTGGTCAGGAAACTTCCTTTAACTATTCTGCAATTTATAGTCAGAGTGTTTACTGGGGACACTGAGAGATTAAGTGGTTTGCCCAATGCCACAGAACAAATATGTGTTATGTCTTTCTCTGCAGTTAGTTCTCTGTTCATTATAATATATATTGCCCCTTCCAAAACTGACCTACCTAAAAGATAATAATATATTTCATCAAAAAGGCTTGATTCCTAGGTTTGATGCAATTAATAATATAATTACATCTATTAATATAATTACATCTATTAACATAACTGGAAAATCTTGCAGTTAATAGGAAATTTTGTTTGTATGCCAAGCAGGATATTTTCTATGATACTTTAGATTGGTAGATACCTTTATTTGCTGTTGTTATTCAATAGATTCCTGAATAAAGATATACCTAAAGTTGTACCTATTATAAAATCATAATCTTTAACATGCCCTAGCTGTGTGACCCTGGGCAAAGTCACTTAACCTCAATTGCCTTAGCAAAAAAGCAAAAAAAAATCATGATGTAATATAACATAAGCATAGGATACATATTATTTTAGTTACATCTAAGCTGAATTTTGTTCTACTAAATAAAATCCTAAAAAAAAATCTTAAGGCATTCTATATACTTGTGTTTGTATGATAGTAAATCTGTAATTTACTATAGAAAACCATCTGCAAAAACATACCTGTTCCCTTCTCATATTTTCATACATTATATTTTGTTCTATGGAAAATACTTTAAAAATAAACAAATAATAAATAAACCCAGATAATCTATGTACTTTTATACTTTTTTGTCCTCTGCAATTGGATACTGGTACAAAAGCTGGAATGCTTTTCATGGTGTTTTGTTTGCTTAGGTTTGCAATCATTCCACAGCAAGATTATCAAGCATCCTAAAATATTGTACTTCTTGTTGGCTGTGGATGCATGATAAAAATCAACATTTTTTATTTGCCATTCCAAGAAGAACATTAGCTATCCTCTTATTCATTATGTCTTCTTGAATATATTTTAAATGTATGGAATCTAGTCCCTTTCCTATTGTCAATTTAGTGGTCACCAATGATGAAACATTAAAAATAGCAGCACAACAGTTAAATTCTTTGTAGGCCATCTAAAGACTATGTGATTCTTAGCATCCTATGCTTCTTTCCTGTCCCTTGAATTCTAACACAGTAGAAATACTTTTGAGGACCTTTCCTTTATATTTTTATCCATTTCCTGGTGTCCCTATGGCTAAATTTGTTCTCTAGTGGTCAGTATCCTGGTGGAAACTTTTGGAAGGAGTCTTCATCAAAAATGTAACCAATAACCACAAAAAGTACAGTAATTACTATATAATACCTAGCTTAACAGTGAGAATTGCCATCTGGGATCATCTGTATCTATCAAGGCAGAGTAAGCTTACTCCAAAGTTTAGAAACTGAACTTTTTTTTCAGGCACATTTTCCTTTTCTCATTGTTCTTGCTAAATGAAAGGCATCATAAGGTTTTGTTTTGCTTGGGGCCTGACAAGATCAGCCTAATACAATAGGAAATGAGTATGTATGCGTAAGTAATATTTTTAACACTAGTACGTTTTTTTCAAACCTCCCAAAGGTTATATATTTCTTCATTTAGCTAAGACCTTTTATAGAGAGACTCTTTTTCCTGGTCATTTAAATACATTTAGTTCATTGATTCTTTAAATTTATTTTTCAATTTCAATTAAAATAAATTTATACAACATATATAATATTATACATTATATATAACATTATATGTAATATATAATATTTAAATATAATTGTATAATACTTTTTTAATACATAAATTTAAACATATTTCCCAATGAGGAATAAAAAACCTCATCTAATGTCATTTAAGGGAATCAAATTCCCATAAGGCTGAAAGACTATTTTGAGTATTTGGGGGAAAATTTAAAACACTGCACTGATGAATTTCTATTTATTAGTTTCAGACTATGATTTTATTGGTATAGAGAATTTTGGTAAGAAAACTCTCTAAAACTTAACGGTTATGCTCCATAATGCAGAGATTTACAGTTTCCTAGGGGATGGGAAAGAATTAGTTGTTAATCTATAAAAAGTGGAAAATTTTTAAATTTTTTAAATTTAAAACTTTTTAAAACATTGTTTTGTAAGTGTTGGCTAGCCTTTAAGTTTATGTCCAGTCTAACCTGGAGTTAACAATGAAATGTCTGAGATTCACTAGAAGGGACAGGTATCAGAAACTGGAAGCTGTCATCTCTGAGTCATCTCTGAGATGAATTAGTTACAGTGATTCTAAAGAGCAAATTTTATAGTAAGTTCTCAAAGACAGGCTAATTTAGACACTGTAGTTTCTGCATTGATAAGATCCCTTAAGAATTTCATGAAACCTGATTCTAGAGGACCAATGAAGACCGCAATGCCTAACAAAGAGCTGACAGACTTAGGGTACAGGCAGAAACATATGTTTTAGATATGGCCAATGTAGCAGTTTGTTTTTGTTTTTTAATGGAGACATGGGAAAGTAAGAAATAGAGCTTTGCTAATTAAATAAATAAAATTTAAATTTAAAACGTTGTGTAGCTCATTTATTCCCTCTAAGTGCCACCACTAATTATAACTAAATACTAAAAGAGATTCCTTTGTATCATCAAATTTCAATTCAAGATAGTCTCAAAATCAAATGTTTCAGAACATTGACCAGTTCAAAAGAAGCTTCTTGAGAAATAAACATAATGCTTCACTTGTTGGAGCCAGTTTCTAGGTTAATAAAAGCAAAAACCCAAGCCTCCACTCCCAACAAATGATTAAAAAAGGATCAAAGTAAATATTAAAAAACTATTCAGCCAATTTAAGCAAATATTAAAAAAAACTCCAAAATACCTACTTCATATTTATTTTTATTTGGCTTTATCTATCATCCAACTATTTGTACTTATAAAATATTAACATAAAAAGTTGAGATTTTATCTCATATTAATCTAATACCCACATCATTAAAAAAAACACAGTAAAACAATATAAGGCTTAGACAATTCTTATCCCTTAAATTTACAGTTTAAGGAGAAAAGACATATACATTATACTTGTGGTAAGAAAAATTTTATTTCTTAAGTGAAGTAGTTTCTTGATTTCTTACTGTGTTCTGGGTAGATTAAGCTGACAAAATAATAAGGCATGATCAAGAAAGTCTACTTTTTCTCATAAGTAATCTACCTGTTTCTATTAATGGGATTCTTTCATGTTAATAATTCATGTCTATTTACTGAATTACAGAATTAAGATTTATTTTTCCTTTTTTCTTTGAATTTGAGGCAAAGATCATGTTGATTTAATTGTTTTCTCCCCTCTCTCCTCCAAATAGGCTTTTATAATCAAAGCACATTCTTATCGTATATATTCTATTATATGGCCAGTCTTAGATGGTGTTGGTGGCTAGAACTTTGTCATATATGAAAAGCAACCCTGTTGGCCTAATTTGAAAAGCTGAGCTCTTTTGAATTTTATTCAAAAATTATTTCAAAATATTTTTGTAATGTTTAATAAAAATTAGACACAATTCTTTCCTTGGAATTTATTATTTATTTTGAGATGAATTCTTAAGATAGCTATTGTCCTAATAATAATGTAAACAGCATAAAGCAATTTGTTTTAAATATTTTCTTAGTATATGTGCAACTTGTTTAAATATTTTCTTAGTGTATGTGCAATCATAATAAAGGACATAGTAATTCAATTGGCTTACAAGTTTATCCTAATTAAGGAATCTATTACACTGAAATAGTTATGTGTAAGATACATTTTATAAGAACTTTTTGTTATCTCTAAACTATAGTAAAAATATTAATAGCTAGTCTGTCTGATATATCTCTTTACTTATACTTAACTATATATTAATTTTGCTTAATATAATGAAACTTACGAAATTTGTAAAGCTGAATTTATTTCCTTGAGTAGCTCGTTAGTCTTATTAAAATCTGCCCGCAAGATATTTTTCTCTCTGAGGTGGTCTGCTGTCATGACATCCAGCTCTTTTTCAAGTTTCTTGTTAAAATCTTGCTCATGCAACCTGTTTAATTTATTTTTTTTTGTTAAGAAAAAGTTATTTATAAGTCAGTTTTTATTTTACTATATTCTGCCAGATTTGAAATGGCTATATACATGGAAAATTTTATAGACAATCCATATTATGCTACTTCTCTGATCTTCTAGTTGTGTCCTTTAATACTTTTTAAAAACATTTTTAAAAAAAGTTTAGTTAATCATATTAATCTTGCAAAATTTATGAAAAAAACACTAATTAAGCTATAAGTATTTCATATGCTGTTTGTACCACCATTGTCAAAAATAATGAAAAACAGATTTCAACTCCTTAAGAAGATAGCATCTTAGCATTTTAAGATATAAAAACAGACTAATTGTACAGCATGATAATTTCTCATAAAAAATCACATTAGTATACACCCATTTTTTAAAAATGAGAAAAAATGTTATAGTGTAGAAAAAATAATACCTTATTTGCTGGTTTGATTCACTGCGTATTCTGAGAATTTCTTTTCCCTTAAACTCCAATTCTTTGGTTAAAGCACTTATACTATCATGAAGATGTTGTATCTCCTTATCTAATTCAGATATATGGTGTTCTCTATGCCTTAGTTCCTCTTGTAGATCTGATAGACGACACATATATTCCTCATCCTGTCAAAGAAAAATAATTCTTAAATGTTTTAATAAATTAGCATTCTGTTTATATGTGAAGAGACAGATTTGGGTCACATGTATAAATTTAGATAGAGTTCCAAAGCACAAATCAATCTCATCTATATAATAAGCATTTAAGATCTTTCATAATTTAGTCTGAAGTTACCCTCCCAGCCTTATCTTTCACTGCTACCATCTACTTACTTTAGATCCTAGTTAAAATGTAATGCTTACTACTATGAAAGTCTTGGTATGAATATTTCCATACCATTCCTCAAACAAGTTTCTTCTATCTTTTCCTTACTGCAGTCAGTATGATTTCTCTCAATTCCTCAAAATATGGTTCCAAAAAAATCTCTCCACTGATTAACTCTGATGGAACTAAATCTCTCCCTTATTTCAATTTTCATTAATGTGTTAATTAATTTCATACTTTTCTCATGTTACATTTGTGTTTATGTAATCTCCCAATCATGAGGTCTATAAAGGCAGAGCCCATGTCTTACTCTTATTTGTATCTTCCACAGTATCTCACAT
Organism: Myrmecobius fasciatus; assembly: GCA_023553655.1. Classification (NCBI taxonomy): domain Eukaryota; kingdom Metazoa; phylum Chordata; class Mammalia; order Dasyuromorphia; family Myrmecobiidae; genus Myrmecobius; species Myrmecobius fasciatus. The sequence continues at coordinate 213,207 of JAJPUD010003087.1, read as the reverse complement.
ATAGTAAATAACCCAATATATAATGAATAAATTATTGGATTGACTCCTTTCCTGCTACTTATAATTTTGTTCAGGTTTTTCTATAGCCTAAAAAAAAATTTCTTCCTTTTATCTTTGACTGCTCAATTCCTAGAAAAAGTAGAAGACAACATCCTGGAAAGATCTTGAAGATTTGTGGGAGGAAACTAAAAAGGATCACACTGGATCAGAAAGCTTTGATAGGCCATGATGTTGGACAGAGATCAAAATTTTCACAAAGTAACCATTCCTGGTGCTCAGTACAGTACCTTGCATAAAATACTCATTTAATAAATATTTGTTGAACTTTTAGTACTGGACTGCTATTTTGGATCTACTCTTCCATAGATGAAGGGACTGGGATGAAATAAAGGTTTGTATAACATCTGACCAAAAGAACTATCCTTGTTTCTTGAAAAGGCTTCTGTAAGTATAAAACAGTAGGAATGTGCATCTTGTATACCTAAACTGCTTAGTCTGAAAAGTTTGTGTGTGTGTGTGCATCTGTCCATGTGTTAGTGCATCTGTGTGTGTGTGTGTGTGCATGTGTGTATACAGCGAGAGAGAGAGAGAGAGAGAGAGAGAGAGAGAGAGAGAGAGAGAGAGATGGAGGTAGGGAAACCCTGAGTGTTGTGCTTCCATCTGGTACCTGTGATCCATGAAATTATATGTACATATTTTGTCTAGTTGTAACCTCTCTTTTAAGAAAGGCATAGCCTGCATGCCCATATACTTTGGATATTTAATATCATATGCTTTAGAATAATGTAATTCCAGTTGGAGAGAATGTTCCTTCCACCAACTAAGGGCAACTTAGAACATCTGACACAAAGAGACTAGACTATTACTTACCACAATAAAAGGACTAAAATTATAAATATTTACTCCCTAATTAATTAATGTGTTACTACAGTATACCTAAAACCCCCAATAAAACAGCTCAAGCCTCCAAATTCTTTAGAGGAAAATAAAAAATACAGTGCAAGCAGCAAAGTAGTGAAGTTTTTAGAACATTTAATTCATTAATATAATTTTCAGTTTGTGGAGAGCACGATTCTTTTATGGTATATTCCATTTTGTTACAAGCTACAACTTGTAGCTTCATTTTCCAACTAACAAAAAGGGAAATCTCATGGTTAGATTTCACCAGTGCACAAATAAAAATATAAGACTTTCAATTAAAAATACATAAAATAGTATTTCATTTGACAAAAGCATATATGCAAAAGTAAAATTTCTTTAAAACAAAACTTCAACATATTAAAAAAATAAAATAACTACTAAGAATATTGACAATTACATTATGGTCTTTAAAAATTATGAATGTATTTGTCATATAGCAAAATATTCTTATTTACCTGTCTTCTGCCGATTTCTAAGCTTCTCTCCAGTTCCATTTTAGCAGCTATCAATTCTTGTTGATGATTATGCTTTAACAAATCCACTGCTGCTGCATGTTGATGATTTAGTTCTGAGCGTAAGGAAGCTAGTTTCCATGAAAAAGGGAATCAGTTATTTAAAAAGAAGCATTGATATTTTAGTAAAAGAAAACAAGAATATGGCTTCAACTGAAACTGTTACAAATTATATGTATACTCAAAATTATTTTGGAGCATATTTAATTATATTATACTATTTTCAATAAATAAGAAATGCCAGTCTATTTCAATGGAAGACTTTCTATAACTATTTTAACTTTTCTGTGGAAATGGTATTGTGATTGAATAAAATGTAATTATTATCTTTCATTGTCATTAGGTTAATAAGATATTAAGAGAACACTTACTCTATGTAACTACCTCAACCAACTAAATCAATCTATCAGCAAACATTCTGAAGTACTAACTGTGCTAAACTCCAAGAAAACAAAAAGTCAAAATGTGAAATAATTTTTGTTCACAAAGTGCTCCATTCTAAGTTCCTCTATTCTTGATATATATATATATATGTATATATATACATATATATTGATATATATATTCAAATTTCTGCTTTAACCTTCACAATGTTCAAGCAGAAAGCTTGCTTGTTTGTTATTTCATAAGGAAGCCCATTCAAATTTTAGAAAGTTTTCATCTTAGTGTAATAGCTCCTAAAGTTGCTATACCTTTAAAAATGACAAAATAAAGAACCTGATAATTTTTCTAATTAAAGATCTCAAAGTATATCCTATTAAAAATTGTTCCTTTGCTTTTGTTTTAATTTGATCCTCACATAAGTTAAGTAAAACCTGTGTTTCCATCCTACTAATGCTCCTCTATATCTGACCCTGATTTTAACAAGTAGTGACTTTTCATAGAAAAGGGAAAATGAAACTTCCAATATCTCTTAATCATTATAAAGACTGGCAACACTGCATGACGGCTTTCTTTTTGTATCACACAATACTCAAAATACTTTTGCCATATCTCATTCTGTACAGCAGTAACATGTATCTAGCATTAACAGTAGATTAATTTAAAAAAATAATGTGGGAAGATTGGGCATGAAGCAAGAAGAGAGGGTTTTGAACAGAAGGCAGAAGGGAGAAAGAGTTATCACAGTATTCTAGAAAACTTTTAAGTAACTAGTAATTATCTAGTTCCTTAAAAAGCTCAAAATAACTTTTCTCTTTTTCAACTGATAGAGCTTTTAAAATCTTATGGCCAAAATTCTCTAGAAATATAAGTCACAATGGAAAGTCAAAACTAGACATCAGGCACCACATTAGTAAATGCTGAAAGCTGCAAAGGTGACTTTATTGGATAATGGAGCAAGAAATGAATTTTTCCCTCACACAGACCTGTGATTTCATTGGAAGAGAGAGACTTTCTTTGTAAGAAAATTCCTTCAAACCATGTAGATGGCAATTCATAGTCTTAAGAGAATTGCCGGGGAAGATAGTTAACTTGCACAGGATTCTTAAACCTAGGTCAGGTCATTCTGATTCCATGGTCTGCTTTCTACCTATTCTATCATGCTTCTTTCTTTCCCATTTCTTTTTTTTGGGGGGTCTAGAATTGTAATTTCATTGCTATAGGATACTCCCAGTAAGGAGCTTTCTTCCACTAATATAGATAAAAAATTTCTGGTCAGCTTATAACTTCAGAGAACTGTGTGAGACATAGAAATTTATCAAGCAGTTCTACCTGTGCATTCATACCCATTAACCTCTTAAATTTTTGTTGTTGTTCTGCAACAGCATTGGGAAGCTTTTAATTTCATCTGGGATTAAGGTGAGAAAGGTTCCTTAACTTCCAATCTCTGCCTTAATCTGCTGTCCAGGTACAGAGACAAATTGGTAAAGGCCCATGGGATATTGCTGCAAGCAGCATGGAACATGGGACATTTCTTCTTACTGGGAAGTCTATACTCCCCTCTCTTTTGCCTTTTTAACCTTCACCTAGTAATGATCTCTGAGTATGGATATATTCAAATGAAATACACCTTATATATGTATATAACTCTTTTGATGATGTTTCTTGAAACTAGTTTTAATTTCTAGTATATATAAATCTTTTACAATGGAGAAGTACAGTATTCACATATACACAGAATTATTTTTGTTGTTATTGTTCAGCGGTTTCAATTGTGTCTGACTCTATGACCCCATTGGTTTGTTTGTTTGTTTGTTTTTGACAAAGACACTAGAGTGGTTCGCCATTTCCTTCTCCAGCTCTCTTTACAGATGAGGAAAACAAGGCAAACAAAGTTGAGTGACTTCCTCAGAGTCACAATGCTATTATCTGAGGCTAAACTTGAACTTTGGTTTGACTTCAGTACAAGCATTCTATTCACTGTGCTACCTAGATGGTATAGAGAATTATAAGCTAGATCAGAAAATACCTAGCATGGCCTTCCCTTCATCTTCCAATTCAAATCTAAGCGTTTGAAGCTCCTGTTCCATTTCTATCCTGAAACCCTCCATGGACATTCTATGTGCATCTTTTAATAACTGAAGCTCAGCTGAATGTTTCTGCTGTAACTCATTTTCAAGTGCCTAAAAAAACAAGAACAAGAAGAAATAATCAACTTTTATTACATTTGAATTAAACAAATAAGTAGTGAGAGGGAGGAAAACCTAAATAAATGACAAATGAAATACCAAAAATAACTCCACATTATAATTATTATTTTTGGTACAGGTACAGACCTGTGATTTCAATGGTGTAGGGAGGGAGGTGACAAGTGGGATTAGCAGTTAAAAGGAAGTCAAAGTTCTAGGAATCAATTTCCAGACCTGATTTATTTTCAGACCTTTACTACTTTAAATGAAGGTTATCTAAATGTGAACTCTCTATTTGCAAACTAATAAAATGACATATTACTAGACAAAAATGAACTATATTAAATTGAAATTATTGACAAACCAGGCCATAAGTCAAAGGCAGATTTAAAGGGTCCTTTCCCTCTTTGGCTTCACTAATCCTGTTAGGGTCTTTAATTATCTGCCTCCTACAGAGAACATTCCAGGTCTCTTCAGTCTTTATCATTCCTCTATCTCAAAATTACCTTTTAAGTGCACACTTCTGCATTTGTTCCACATTCCTGTGTTTTGTTCTCTGCAGGGAACATCTACACCTTCTAGCTTCTCAAGTATTTCTTTTTTCTATTCTGATCTCTTATGCTATCAGCTGGGGTACCATTGTTCAGGTAGCTGGTCTCTTAATTGAGAAACAGGTTAGTCAATATTTTTTATTTCATGGGCTTTTCCGTTGGCACTTCCCTTTGCCCTGTACTTTTTAAACACTCGTTTGTAGCATGGCCTTATGTACGTCATATTCTGAGGCAGATGTCATCTTTACTTCTGTATTTCCAGAATTTAACACATGCCTCATAGATTGATAACTGTGTGTTCCATGGAACTGAACTGAGTTGAATACAAGTCATGTATAAATTACAAGTCTCCTATCATGGTGAGTTAAAATGTCCAGATTAAATGCTTTTCTGAAGCCTGACTTTTCATTTTCACAAAACAAATCTATTTAGGCAACATGAACACAGCTTCCTTAACTTTTGCCAACACTGGAATCCAAGAACTCACACGCTCCTAAGAGTTATCTTAGCCTGGGGAGAATACAGGAGGCTTATGGCATCTTTATTTGTTGTTGTCTAGTTGTTTTCAGGCATGTCTGACTCTTCTTAACCCCTTTTAAGTTTTCTTGGCAAAGATACTGGAGTGGTTGGCCATATCCTTTTCCAGCTCATTTTACAGATGAGGGTTAAATAACTTGCCCAGAGTCACACAACTAGTAAATGTTTGAGGCTGGATTGGATTCGGTCTTCTTGGCTCCAGGCCCAGCACTGTACCCACTGAGCCACTTAGCTGCCCCAGCACCATTCTAGGACACCTTAAAGAATGTTTTGCAGATTAATTAGAGGCAATGTATAATGTTAGAGTATTTTTGCCTTCAAAGTTCCTCTCATTTCCATTTCATTGTGAGTAGCATAGGTAAAGAAAAAAGAGGAAAAAAAATGTTAGTCTGGTCAAACACATTTTGCTTGGATATACTTTGCTTTATGAGAGCAAATGAATGATAAAAGATTATCGGTGGATGATAATTTTAAAGGCCTATGGCTGGGTCCACAATTGTGGACAAGATGCACTGAATGGAACATTTGGTTCACTTGGATTAATTCACTATCACTATGTAAAAAGCAACATAATATGTAAACTAGAAACAATCCTAATGATAGCATGGAATTAAACTAGGGAGCGTGAACACTTTTTTTTTCATTTCTACTTTAATTTATTACAATTGCATCCACCAGATCTATAGTGATCAAAAAACATGAACTCATCTGTTAAAGAACTTATATCCTAAAAAGACAGAGGCATTGTAACTATATGAATAAAGTAAAATGGGATGCATTGATTTTTTTAGGGGGAAAATCTGTAAAATAAGCTCTGAAAATTTAAAAAGTTAAGTATGATTAGATCAGACTGAAGGATTTTCAAAATAAACCATTTTTTCACATTTAATGTCATTAAAATATGCTAAATGTACCTTTTGTTCCTGTTCTTTTGTCTCTTCCATATTTTGAAATGCAAGGACGTGTGCTTCTTTTAAGGATTTGTGTCTTTGTTGGTGTTGTTCCTCTAATTCTTCAAGTTCTTGTGTAAGACGTTGGCGCTCTTGTGTAAACTGGGCTTGAAGTTGCTGCAAAGAAGTCTGAGACTGGGAAAGCTGCATCTCCAAATTCTGTTTCAGCAAGGAAATCTATGCCACAGAAGGGTAGACAATTGAGTATAAATACAAAGCAAATTTTATGAATCATCACTCTAAGAGTAAAAGTCTTTACAATGATAAATAGTTTTAATTAAAACTTTCTTAGGAAATTTTTACCATATAACATTGTAATATTTGTGTTTAATTCTTCATTTCATTTTTCATAAGTTGTCCTTGAAACTGGATTGAGATTTACTGCATATAATATTCTTATTTTTGGGCAATAATGTAATTCATAGGTAGTAACACAATCATATATTCTGAATTGCAAGAAAAAAATGTAATGTGTTATATGAAATAAGGTGATATTATAATTATACACAAACATATTTGTGTCTTTCTCAAGAGGACAATATCAAAAGGTAAATTTGCTTTTGCAAGCTTTCTTTCAAATCTAAATCTTCCTATACATTAGCTGAGATACTTGAAATTTCAATATCTAATATCTTTATTTTTTCTTATTTAAAATGGTTACCATAAAGGACCTTAATTTTTAAAAAGTTGTGCCTAGGCCATCCAGTCATAAAGTCTTCTCACTCTCTTTTTACTTTACCTCTATATCAGTATCAGGTGCTTTTCCTTCAACCTAAGAAAACAATTTACTAAAAATCTTTAAAGAAAAAAAAATCACTCCCAACATAAGTATGTATTATACCTATCAGTTTTTAACACACACGAAATCATGATTTTTCTTTCCTTCTAAGTATTAAAGGTAAATGCCTAAACGTGTTGGTTACATTCAGACATACATGATTTTCTTTCATTCTAAGTATGAAATGTAAATTGTCTGCATGTGTTGGATGTGTTCTAATCACACATGATGAAACTAGTGAATTTTGATATTCTATTTAATTTCTGTTCCAATGGCTACTACCCCTTTAAACTTATATTCACCAAATTAAAAAAAAACCTGTTAAGTGTAGTGAAAGAATAACATAATATGGGGCTGTAAAACCAGTAATTAAAAATACTACATACAAATCAAATTAAATAAATTTTCCTGCCAATGAGAAAGAAGGATTTTAGAATGAATAAATCTCTTCTCTTCTAATTGGTGAAAAATAAATATAGAGTTTTATATTCCCCAAAAGCAAGGAAGATAAATGAGAAACTTAGTAAGATATGGGCTAAAAACCACTGGGGTAGCAGGTTAAGAAAAAAGGAAAAAAGTATGGGTGGAAGATTTAATCAAAGAAAGATCTCCCTCTTCCTCGAAAAAGTAGTTTCCCCAGGAACTCGGGACAAATCACCTGGGTTGTATCTTGGTAGTTCAAGTTGAGCTTCAAGGGGAATCTGTAAAGATCAGTGTACACTATTATGAAAGTAGTTATGAAATATATATTTATAAATTGACAAGAGGAATAAAAATATTGAGAATGTTGTTTTAATAAATTGTTCTTTAGTAGTATCATTTTAAATTATTTAATGTATGTAAGTATTATTTATTTAAAAACTATATTTTTATGTAAAACTGAAATTTGTAAACATTTCTATAGCTAGAGGCGAAATAGGTCAAAGAAAAGAACCAGCCCCCAAAAGACTGTATACAACTATGACTCTTAAGGTGGCCTTAAGGGGCAGTTCTTAAGTAGTAAATCAACCTCTTAATAATAACAACTGCAAATCTAAGTTATAGAGACAACAACCAATGCTATCTCCTGGGGGTACAGAAGCCAAGGCCAATAATGCCCTGTGGTCCTCACTCCCTACCCACGACACTTTTACAGGTGAAATCGGGCTGAAATACACATTAAGAGAATTATAAGTGGAAGGAAAAGAAGTCAGAAAAGAACAACATGCAGCCTGAGAGGTGGGTGTATGTAAAGGCTGAGGGATGTGTATGAGTATGTATGTGTATGTGTATGAGTCACCTTCTCCCCAGCTGGCTGCCTTCATGAGTCAAATGCCCAGCCCACTGGTTCCTGCAGCAGGATAGGTCCCCGAAAAGCATGGGGCCCAGGCGCTCACCCTGATTCACTGTATCCTAGGGGTTGCTCTGGTGACAGCTTTGTCACAACATGTATGAAGGGTTCTGGGAAGAAGAGGAAATTGACATTTTCTAAATGAAAGACCTTATAAACCAATAATTTTATTTTTAAGTTTGTAAGATAGCATTAAACAGGAAAGAATACTTGATAGTGTCCTCTGAGTATGTACTTATTTAATCAATTAAATGTAATGTGTCTGGGCTGCTGTGTATTAACTTAAAAGTTCACAGCACCAAAACATCCCTCCCAAATCAAACCAAAAAAAAATTTTTTTATACTGCAGAATTACTTATGATGACTGACATTTTTAGTATATAAAGAAAAAAGGAAATTTCTGAGGAAATATTAAATTTAGATTGATTACAAATGAAAAACGATGTTAACTAAATGCCACTTATATAAAAATATCTACCTGTCATGTTATACAAATTTTCTTGTAATGGGAAGAGTAATTTTAGAAATTTGTTTTCAAAACAGATAATATCAATTCTCATATAAATCTGCCAGCATAAAAATAAGTCAGTACATGTTTTATAATATAATTGCTTTTTAACTTTAAAACCATTCCAAAATGATAAAATTTTACTTCAGATTTTTTTGGATACCTGGATAAAGCTCTGTACTCATTTTAAAGACAACTCTACTCAAAGAACCTTTGTCATGCAATTTAGCATTCATATTTATTGACAATTACTCTTTCCATAAATGAATTAATCAGATGGCATAAAACTGTCAAGCCATACTTAGCATGAAAATTATATGATATTTAAAAACCAAAAATAAGAAAAGCAATGCAAAATGAACTGGTATTTTTATAATAACAACTGCATTTGGTATATGCTGTGGAAACAATACAGTAAAACCTCATTAATTAAAAACACAAAGGACAACAAAAAAATTTTTAAACAGGTTTAGATACAACTTTTTGTTACATAATAATATGGCATGTGATTAATTGAAATAGCATTTTAAAAAAATATGCGCTATTTTAAGTGTGCTGATAGAAACAAAATGAGGTTATACAGTATATAAAGTTATAGTTTCATCCACACTGATTACGATTCTCAAATACTCTGACAATGATTTTTAAATAGTTTTATTTGGATAGTTCTTATTTTATTAGTTGTCAATGATCTCTAATTTGGTTAATTTTGTCATTAAATACTTGAGCCTCACTTTCCCCTAAGTTCTCATATCAATTTCACTTATTTAAATTATGTGATAAATAGGCATATTATTCTGCACACATTTTTCTTAAAAATTTTCCATGTGCCAAATAGCACTAATACAAATTATAAGTTTCAAGTCTATGTCAAATGGAATTATGTTGTCTGATTAACTTTCTTGCTTTTCCTATTTATAAGATTGTTTTTGGTAAAATTTTCATGTAGAGTTTTGAAATTAAAAACTGAAGTTAGATTATTTAAAGAAAATCTTTGCTTAATCACTACCAATGAGTTTTCTTAAGAGTTTTGTGATGGATCCATAAGCTTTATAGAATCAAATGAGAAAGTTATTAATGTGAAGAGCTTGACATGATGGGACTCTAAAAGAGATTATATAACATTATTTACAATACCTAAAACCTTAGTCCATATACTCTAAATTCCTGAATTCATGACATTGATACATTGTTGACAAAAAGGGTAATCACACAGATTATAGGTTTATAGATCTATACCTGAAAAAAAACCTCAGAGGCTACTTCCCACATCCTTCATTTTAAAGAGAAATAATGAGACTCAGTGGCAGTTAAGTGACTTGTCTAAGGTCATTCAAGAAGAAGCATCAAGGATGAGATTTGAACCTGGCTACTCTCCTGAACTACAGCATCAGTCCTGGTAGGTTCTAATAAACAAGTAGGTCTCAACTATGAGCTGTGATAAATTGCATGTCTGTAGTTAGAGCCCCACTTCAGAATGGTTCATTATCAACTGGGTAAGGTGATAAATTTTTCAGCTGTAGCAACTCTCAAAGACCAGTTACTAAGCTTAAGAAGTCTTGTGATCTGGAGGGAGCATGAATATGGATAAATTACAAGTCTCAAAGGTATTATAGAGTATGCTCAGTTTATTTTGTTAGTTAAGAGGAGGAGAATAAATAGGATCTTAATTATCTCTACAGTAAGGACAGTAGGTAAATTATATTAATTTACTTTCCCAAGATATTTAAACAATGATATATCTTAAGTAATTTCTAAATTTGTATAGAAGTCTGAAAGGTAACAAATTAATGTGTGTGTCTGTGTTTAAAACCATGATTATAGGAGCAAAGAAGAACCATGTATAAGTAGACTACTATTAGTATTAAATGACAATTATAGAAAGCTACTTGAATAAAATCTCACTTACCTGTGATTAGAGAACATGTCAGTGTCTAAGCTTTAATGAAAGTTGAATCATAATTTTTAAAAAACATATAATTCAAACTAACTTGATAAAAGCCAAATAGTTATCCTAAGGTTTTTTAAAATTAAAGAATGATTTGTTATCAGTATGTGTGTCTACATGTGTGTGTGAAACCTCATTTATCTGTTTTATACTTGTATCGCCTAGCAATTCTTATTCAAACCTTATTCAAGAATGTGAATTGGTACCCTTATAATAGTTTTAAAAATATTTTCTATATTACTAATATATAATATTAATGAGGAAAAATCTGCTAAGCAAAGCTAAACTCTGGCCATACCTTGATTCAAATAATCCCAAATTTTGAATTTAATGGAGATTAAATGAATAAAGCTTTTATCATTTCTTTCAGTTTTAAATGATAAATAGTAAAAAGTTCATAACTAATGGGGTTAGTTAAATAAGATGTGTTCAGATATCTGTTATATATATTCTCACTAAGCATTCTAAAAGCTAACTAAAAAAATCTGAAAACTCATATAAAAACTAGGACTTTTAAGAATTAATCTGGGGGAAGGAATGTAAGTAAGAATTAATCATGGTACATACATTTCTAAAAAATAATAAAATAAATTCATGTTAAGTGCTTAGTTTTACTAGCTCTTCCTTCATACTGAGATAAAAAAAGGATTGGGAATAGGAGTGAAATACAATTAGAAGGTTCTGAAGTATTGTAATGTATGGATTATAAAGCGAGTGAAAGATCACTGTTAGGATTTTCAGATGTTGGGTTTAGGATCTGAAGAGTATATTTTGGGGAACAGAAATTCCAGAAATGATGATGGGCTCAATCACTTAATAATAGTAGACTAGGAATACATCTTTAAAAAAGTATATTAACATGTGATTTAGCTTAATTTTTGGTTATAATTCTACATACTGAATTCCCAGCATCCTGTGATTGACGTGAAAATAGCAAATTAAAAATTAATTTCTAAATAGTCCTAATAAGCTCAAGAATAAAACATTGTTCTCAAAAAAGAATTTCTAATGATGTTTTATTTCATAAGACCCAACATAGTTATATGGTACTTGTACTCAAATTCTGCCTTTTAATCTGATATGGATATAGCTTTGATGTCATAAGAAAATCTCAAGTATAAACGTTAAGAATACAAAGAAATTCCAAAGTATAAAGACTCTTGAATTTTGAGTTCTCTAAGATGTAAAATAAAATATTCCAAGATTTTTGTTCTTCACAAAACTATTAGAGAATTATCATTATGTAGTTGATAGAAGATGTTTTTGTTCTTAGAAGAAAAATGAAAATTTATATTTATAAATATTACTTTGTTAACTTCAATTTGTATATCCTTGAGTGCATATAAGGTAGATAACCATTGTAAATCCCTGAAATGAGATAAAATCTCATTGTACATTTCTTTGTGCCTATAATTTTTGAATTTCTAAACTATATCATGGACAAACATAAACATAAATTTTCCAAAATTTCATAAATATTTAACTACCTTTTAAGTCTTGAAATCTTAAAATGAATTAAAAATCTGAAAAAGCAGAGATCCAGTTTTCTAGTATTTAGGTGTGTTGAAATTCACTGCTGATTTTATTATAAAGCTGACTAGTTAATTTTTTTAAAAGCATTACTTTCATTCAGAGTATCAAAGAAAAGCATCATCAATTTTTATGCTTAAGAACAGTGTTATGAAAAGCTTGCTTTGACTTTGCATAAAAATGCTGTTTATATGATCAAGTATTATGCCAGATGTAAGCACATATACAAATGAATGAATGAAGTTAAAAGAAAAAAGCTTTTATTAACCATATCAGATTACATCCTCTTAATGAGTCTACCAACATGTATTTTGCTATCGACAAGCTGAAGCTTTAAAGCAGTGATGTCACTTATGCAAATTGAAAAGTGCGGCATGCCCTTATGAACAAACTGTAAGTGCAGTTCACTTACATTGTTGATAGATTTATGCAAAGCTTCACCCAGACAGTGCCTCTATGAAAAGATCACAGGAATAAAGGGAAACATTCAGAAATCAACTAAGTAAAAGAAAAAGGGATAAAAGGGAGAGTAAAACACAGAACGTTAATTATACTGAGGAAAAAATAGGTTGAAAAACTTCAGAGAAAGAAATTAGACAGACAAAAAATTGGTTAAGACAATATAAATTTATAGCAACCTTTTAAGGGTGCTAGATATGTTTATTAGTATATTGACTTACCTATGCAAAACATTCAGCTTTTGTGCACACTCATCAGTTCTCAGCATAAAGAAGTTTGCTCATCATGGTTACTGAAGGCCTCAAAAGTAAATGTTCATTGGAAATTTTAAAGATTTAATGATAATCTAAACATATGGTTTTGTGGGTGAAAGGAAGAAAAATGTAAAAATATTCATTTTTCTGGACATGTTTTGAGAAGCCCATCAAAATTTTTGATTCACATAATAGTTAACAAATATTTGGAAAGGGATAAAATCACAAGGAGAAAAAAGGTCATTTCACTTTGTACTGCCCTTATATTCTTATTAAATAGCACTTATGAAAATTTTAGCAGAATATTGTCTTAAATATAAAATTTTCTTTAAAATGGTTTTACTATAGGATACTCAGCAACTTTTTAATATTGCTTTGACCTTTTGCTAACTTTAAAGAGAAGATTGTGTTTATTTTCTGTATTAAAAACTGAAAATGATGATGTTTGTGTCACAAATTGAGGTCTTTGGAACATTTTGAATTTTATGGCTTTTCAAACTCAACATGTCCAAAACAGAGTTTATCATTTCCCACCAACCAAATCATTCCTTCTTCTTAACTTTCCTATTATTGTCAAGGATATCACCATCATCCCAGTTGTCTAGGCTTTATCCTCAACTCCTCACTTACTCATATCACATAGACAAATTGTTACCAAATCTTCTCTCATATACATATCCTTTTCTCTTTAAACTCAGAGCCTTGTTCAAACTCTCAATATCCACCTGGACTACTATAACAACCTTCTAAATTGTTGTCTTTGCCTTAAGTCCCTCCTCATTTCAATACAGTTTTCATTTTACTGCCAGTTATTATTTTTTAAAAGAACAGGTCTGGACCATGTTACTCTTCTGCTTAATAAGGTACAGTAGTTCCATACTCCCCATTACTGGTTATAAATCAGTCACCATGGGTTTATTAAGTGTCCCCTAGCTGCACAGATACGAGTATGTATAAAATATAGTCGTTCTGTGGGTGGTTGAAGTGGGGCACTAGCAGTTGGGAACAGGAGATACTTAATTCTAGGAACAAGAGATAAATCATGCAAAGACAAAAATATGGTCTTTGAAATGTCATGTATCAGAAACAAAGAAAGTCAGATAAAGGACTTATAGAGAAGTATTTTAAATTCCAAAAGAAAAAGTTTGTAATTGATTCTGGAATTGGGAGTCATTAGAGTTTATAATGAATAGGGACCTGAAATGGGTCAGAACTGTGTGAAGGATGGATTGGGGAACAAGACTCCAAATACAAGGCTATTTCAATAGTCTTGGGGAGAGCTAAGGAAGGACTAATTAAGATACTAGCCCTCTGAATAGAGAAGTGAAGATTTTGTAGATTTAGAACTAAACAAATATCTTTACCAAGACCATAGCTTTCTCCCTTTGCCACTATTTTTCAACATGTATGATCCCTTCTCCTTCCTACAGAATGCAAGTTCCTTGAGGGCAAGGACTATCTTACATTTGCATTCCGAGTACCTAGCTTGTAGGTGTTTGGCACACAGTAGGAGCTTTATATTCTTGTTTGACTGACGTTAGTTAAAAGTAAATTTTAAACGAGGGTTAGGCTATAAACAGATTTGGGATTACATCTATTGGAAGACCACTCCTACCAACTCTTATTTAAACAGTAAAATTTGAGGAGGGGGGAAAGAAGAGTAGTGATAAAGACCAGATTTTATCTCCTTGGTATAGGGAGCTTTCCATGAGAAAATTTTATGCTTATCAGTAGCGGCTCTGCAATTTACACTGTTTTTTAAAGTGTAATCAATCTGGCTCTATAATTAAATGACTTGCCCAGGGACATAAAACCAACCTGAGTTAAAAGCAAGCAATATTATTTTCTTCTAGTTGATCAGTCAAATTTTAGTTGTGTCCAATTCTTTATTATCCTATTTGGGACTTTCTTGGCAGAAATAATGAATGGGTTACCATGTTCTTCTCCCCCTCATTTTGTAGATAAGGAAACTGAGGCAAACAGGGTTAAGTGATTTGCCCAGAGTCTCAAGCTAGTAAGTGGCTGAGGCCAGATTTGAATCCAGGAAGAGGAGTCTCTATCCACTGCACCACTTAACTGCTGAACAGTGTTTTGACAGAGGTTCTAAAGAAGCATATCAAAGAGTATTAAGTATGGCTTATTAAAATAGTTCTTTGCTGCCGACCTAAAAGCTGTTGCTAACTCTAAGAATCATACAAATATCCCTTGGTTGATCATCTTTTCTTTATAAAAGCAAAAGGGCATAACACTGATCAGTAGAATAACTGCCTGACACTTGCATTGTGCTCATGAAAATGGTTATTTTGGGAAGAAACTTAATCCTCCAATCTGTTTTAAAGAAAAGCTACCATAGTTTTGAATATGTGATTTTAATATTATAAAGTATTTCTCTTTTTAAATATGAGAGCAATATATCACTTCTATTCAAGATGACAGAACTTGGAAGAGTTAACAAGCTCACTATTTGGAATAGATTCTTAACAATTCTGGCTTTAAGAAACTTCTCCTGAGGCCTTTTACATTTTCTTTTTCTTTTTGTGAACAATCTCATGAATTTACTGTTGATCATCTGGAAAAATCCTTGGAACCTAAAAATTATGGAGAAATTATCACATAACTTTTCCTGAGGGTTTCTAAAAGGCCTTTAGGTAAGGTCATATGCCTGGGCAACAATGTTTCCAAATCTATTTATTGGAGGGCCAAGGCAATATAGACACATATAAGTATTTATAAATAAATACAAAAGAGTGGTAGGGGCAGGGAGACACTAACAACTAAGGATTAAGAAATACTACTTCATGTAGTATGTGGTCCATGAAATGAATTTTGAAGAAAACAAGGAATATGAAGCAGTAGAGTTAGGGTGCGAATTAGAGGTAAATTAAGTCAAAAGTATGATGACTAGAAAACAAAGGATTATACATATGTAAGGATTAACAAGAAGGTCAGTTTATCTGGGCCACAGTGTGTAGAGTGGAGTCAAGAATAAATCTCAACAGTACTCTTATCCCTACATTATGCCACATCTTATAATCTTATCTCAATAATTTCCTAACTCCAATTTTGTATATATAAAAGTCATAGAATTAACATAATGGAGAATCAAGGGTATTTTTAAGAGGAAGAATCTTATAATATTATGCAGAGGGATAATTATTAAAGAGTTAATAATGCTGGTCTTTTAATTAGAAATATATATGTAGTTTTCCCTAGACATCCCAGTGAATTCTATTTAACATTATAAAGGTGTAGAGGCCATTGAGACTGATCAGATGTTCCTCTATGAGTTAAGAAACTAACTCTAGGTAGGCCATGGGAAAACATACATAATCTTTTTTTTAATCTATATTTTCTATAACTGATAGCACTTTTCTATAACTTGACAGCACTCTTATCAATCCTGGAATTCAAAACTAAACTAGTTGATGAATACTTTGAAAAGATAATGTTAAGAAGACTATCAGGTTGCTTCTAGAATGACTGATGTGAAAATTGGTAGGCAGAATAAATTAAATATGTCCTGCCAATTAGAAATCTAAAACTGGTTGTTTCATAGACATCTTAAACTCTGCATTTTCAAACTTTCCCCCTAACCCCACCTCTTTTTTTCCCTAACTTCCCTATTTCTGTAGATCAGCACTATTCTCATAGTTACCCAGGCTTGCAACCTGTCACCCTCTACTCCTCACTTTGACCTCTCCCCCGTAGCTCTGATATTTCTCACTTCATAACACCACTCCTATAATGCCCTCATCTCTCTCTGATGCTGTTACCAACTTGGTGAAGACTCTCATTACCTCATACACAGGCTATTTCAACAGCTTTATACTTAGTTTCTCTGGCTCAAATCCCTCCCCAATCCAGTCTATCTTCTACTCTGCTGTCAAAATAATTTTCCTAAAGTGCAGGCCTGACCATGTTACAGCAATATTCAATAAACTCCAGTGGTTCCCTTGCTGCTTCCAAATAAAATCCTTTTTTGGATTTGAAAGCCTTTTATAATCTGGCCTCTTCCCCTCTTGCCAGTTTTCTTCTATCTTACTCTCTAATTTATCACGTATTCTACTCTATCAATGACATTAGTTTCACAGCTGTTCCTCTCACATGACATTCCCATTTTCTCACTTTACAACGACAACATCTCATCTCCTCTTCCTGGTTTCAATTCAACTAGCATAATAAGCACCTACTGCATGCCAGGCACTATATTAAGCACTAGGTAGGGATTTTAAAGAAAGACAAAAAAACAGTCTATGCTCCAAAGGAGTTCACAATCTAACTGGGTAGTCAACATGCAAACAACGAATGCTAGTACCTCCCCTCTGAGATTATCTCCTATATATTTTATGTATATCTTGTTTGTACATAGTCTACAATATTGTCTCCTTGATTAGACTATAAGCTCCTTGAGGTCAAGGACTGTTTTTGCCTTTTTACTAAAGGCAAAAACTAAATTTAGTACAGCATCTGGCACAAAGTAAACACTTAAGAAACACTTGTTTTGTGACTTGACTTAATAAAAAGATGCACCAAATTCTTACTAGAAAGCTGTAATAATATTATAATAAGATATCATTTAGAACAACAGATCAGAGCTAATATTCCACTTAAGCAGAACTGTTACTTTGCTAAGTGTTGGTATGAAAATTTAGATGTATGGGGATTTGCTGGGACTATCCTACAGATAGTAACACAATGAAATTGATTTATTTTTGAGGCCTTTTGTAAGGTAGGAACCACAAATTATTTATCTAGTATATATTATACTATTTGAGAGAAAAATTATTTATCTATTATCGATTATATTTTTATTTTCAAAATATAGATCTTAAAAAATTCTATTCAGTATTTTCAAACAAAAGATTTTTAATTAACTATTTTCTAATTATCACAGTGGTAACAGAGGAATTTAGTGGAAAGAGAATAAAATTGCCTATCTAAATTGCCTATCATACCAAATATAAATTCCTTAGCTTGTTCTTGAAGTTCTTGAACCATATTATCTCACCAAATTAATATGCTATGATTTAATAACATTGGCTTGATTTGGGGTTATGTTGTCTGTTAACCCTCTAATAGGACTGGATTTTTTTTGGCCAGTATGATGCCACACTTTTGAGGGTTTCCAATATTTTCAAGGATGAGTACTATCCTCATTTGTAACAGTAAAAAAACCCAAAAAACAAAACAGCTATTATTATAACAATTACACTTTTAATATCATTTAATTGTACTCAATATTTTGGTTGCAAAAATGATGGCAATGAATTACTATGAATTCATTATTTTAAAATACATTTGTATTTCATTAAATATACATCTAAATACATTTGAAAAAATAGTAATCTATATTTTGTGAGGCAGTATTCCTTGAAAGACAAAAATTCCACAGCCTACCAAGGTTTTTCCGTTTATAGGTAAACCACTGATCTATGTCTCACCTTATTCTCTAATGCCTGCAATTTAACCCAAATCGTAACATGGTTTTCCTTAGCATATCTTGAAGAATATTCAGGCTGTGTTACATGGACTTTATATTTTTAGTTGAATGAATGTCTTTTATATAGCTTTGATTGAATGAATGAATGAATGATTATAGACCAAAATCACATTAGCAAAAAAATATGTGCAAGTTGACATAGAAATGCCTGCCACTTCCCTTATATAGTATAATAATCACAGGTCCTAGTATTTTATAATCCATATTAGAAAATATTCTATCATAGAAGAAACTGTAATAGATGGAGATGCCAAAAATGTATTTCTCCACCCTTACAATTATGTAAGTGAATGTAAATTATTAAAAAAAATCAGTCTCATTAGTTCAATTATTGGGGTTAAAAAAAAGAAATGTTAAGAGAAAAATGAAATTAAAAAGTCAAAACGGAAGGTAGAAATAAAAGCTTATGAAAGAGTTAATGAAATGTAAGTAGGTGATTTCAAGACAATGAATTATCTGTGATTTTTCTCTGACTCTTTTTAGATAGCAAAATAATCTAGGTTGGTCCAAAAAACATTCACAGAATTTAAATTTATAGGCAAAACAAAGTATGCAATTTCTTGCTTGCCAAACACAAATGACCAGAGATAAAAATGTGAAAAGCACAGTAGGATCTCATATATTTGCATTACTTGGGGCCAAAAACAATCCCCAAACTTGGAAATCCAGATTCCATGATATTTTCTGCTCTCAGCACATATCTGTCCAATGCTGTCAGGTTTTATCTTGGGCTCCAAACCTATTTTATGGCAATCCTGCTGTATGTTCAGTGAGCTTCAGAAAACAACAGTAGGCAAAGCCAGTTCCTTTCAGCGAACCATTTAAGTGCTTAGGATGTATACCACACTATGCTGGGTCAGGAAATGTCTTGGAACAGGGCCAGGAGTTGGAAAAGATGTAGACAAAAAGTGGAGATCAATAGCATAAGGGACCTAGATCCAAATGGCTAGATTAACCTAGAGAAATAGTCAGATAGGAAAGGTTGCCACCTGCTTAAGCAGAAGGTTTCTTCACTGTAAATACTCTACACTGATAAAATCATAGGTGCTAAACCTGTGCTATTGTGCTTGTCCTCCCTTCCCCAATCCAAAAAAACAAACTTCTATATTGTTCTTGCTAGCTCAAACAACAAACCTATTCCTAGTGAATCTCATCATTTCAAAAGAAAGGAAAACATAATTACAACATTATGACCAAATAGCAATTATTCTATAATTGGAGGGGAAAAGAGGGGAGAGTTTAAGGGATCTGAAGCCATAAAAGTTTTGACTTGATGTTACTTGATTCTGTCCTATTCTGAGTGTATCATCATATAATGTTTATTGATTGATAGGACTGAATATGTTATCACCCTACAGGAAAAACTTTCTCACTTTATTATTTGGAGGTTGTTCTATTTTAAAAAGTGATAAAGCATTATACACTTTCTAAGGCTGGAGTAAAAAGAGATGGCATGAAATGTAGCAGTAGTATTCTAAACCTCTGAAAACTGCCTTCTGGTGGAGGGCTGTTGGGGCATTTGCTTAGTAGCTTTTGCTTTAAGGTGATCAGGTGCTGGAAACCTTGATGGTCACAGGCCAACCACTTGAAAACTTGGAAAAGAACTTCCAGTAAAAGGAAGAAAAAGTAAAAATGTAGAATTATAAGTGAATTAAAAGAGGAACTTTCCATCTAGAATGAGGTACAGATAGGGCAATGCATTTGAGGCTGCTGCTTTACTTAGACAAAAATTTGGAGCTCCATCTGACTTCTGGAGTGCTCTGACAGAGGACTGAGGAGAAAGGCACAGAGGAAGAGAAAACAATGAGGAAGAAGACATGGTGACCAGAGGGCCTACCACAACTACGCTGATATCTTGTCTCTTTTCAGGATTGGATTTGTGATAATTAGGTCTTGTGCCTTCTGTACTGGTCATCTTTGAATAGTATTCCTTTTCAGACAAGGAATCGGGAATAGACAGCTGAATAAGCCAGACCACTGCAAAGTAGAGTTTCTAAAATTCAAAAGCCACAGAACTCTGGACAAACTGGTATTGAACTTTGTTCAACTATGGTACGACACCCAAATAATCTATAATCTATGTAATAAGCTACAGTGAGGTTAGCTATGTACCACCTTTACTTAGCTTGGATATGGTTTCTAAAGGAGACTGCACTTCTGGATGACTTTACTGAGCTATGAGAGACCAAAGCTGAAAAAAAGGGACTCCAAAGCTCAGAGGAGGAGGAAGGTCTTTCCTTTGGGAGAATGGAGCCAGGAAGTGATTCAAGCATTTCATTCTATGATACATGTGTGTCTAATGCTTCTTGGTTATATAATATGACTTTACTAATATCCCCATCTAAAAATAAGAAGACTGGACTACATGACTTCTCAGGCCTGTTCCAGCTCTAAATCTATGATCTTATAAACTGTTTCAGTGAACATAAGTTAACTTGAGGTCTAAGTGAATGTTAATCTGCAACAGGGATAGGGGCAATATGAACCAAAAATATTGAGGATTAACAACCCAAAACACAGCAGAAAGGAATGTAACAGACTTCTCTCAAAAAATAAGTAAAAAACAGTTTAGGCTTCTGGATCAAAATGGTGCTGGCCTACTCCTGTCAGGGGGTGTTCTGTCATGTCAGAGAAGCTGAGACATTAGGAAAATTATTTATTTTGTACAGAAGCATAATGTTTTAATGAATCAGAACACTCAAAAAGCTAAAGAAAAACTGTTGGAGGTAAGGAAAAACTCTGATATGTAAATACAGAGCCCTAAATCTACTAAAATAATAACCAAATCTGGAGGAAATAGATGCAATGGTAGTAACTTCCTTAGTAAGTAAATGACAATTTTAAAATGACACAAAATACCAAAGATGACTTCAATTTTCACAAGCTAATGTGAACTACTGAAATCTTCCAGTATCACCAGATGGCAAAGGGCAAGATAACATAATAACTAATTTGGCAATTAAAGTTTGTCTTCATATGTCCAGTATAAATGTATTACATGAGAATACTGATAATATGCCAAACTTCATTGGGATCAGTTTTAAATGAAGCATCTAATACAACTGCTTCTTTCTTATTCAATTTCTAAAGTCCTAAATTTGTTCACAAAAAATTCAAAAGCAACATCATATAGCACCCTTACAATATTCCATATAAAACATGTATAAATTTTGGTAACTATGCAAATAATGAAACTTCAAAAATAGATTTTAAACTCTCTTGAAAAATATTCCATGTAATTCTTTGAAATTACCAGAAGGAGAACTCATCTTATTAATTCAAAAATTTGCTAGAACAAAAATAAAAACAGCAGCTAACTCTTTAAAAAAAGTACGTTAAGCTACTATGTATCATAGTGCTAAATCCATGTATGGCTTGCCAACCAATTACTGAATTAGGGCAGTCAGTATACTATTTAATTATTGGCTTTGCAATATAGCAATAGTAGATCATAAATTTAAACATGTAAATTATTTGAAGAGAGAAAACTTAATTTTAGTTTTAAATGTTGAAGTAAATGTGAAACAAGAAAAAAACAAAAGATGAAAATATTCTTAAGTCTATCTCACTTTTATCCCAGGGGCTAAAAGCATAGAAACAATTTGGGCAAGATGCTATTGATTGAAAGAAAATTGCTCTTTTTTGGAAGGAAGCTGTTTTAATATATTTAGGTGTATTAACTGAACTTTTTCTTTAAGTATATGGATGATATCTAATGACCTTAAAACTTTGTTATGCCTTCAAAATTTCCTTTTTAATCAACACAAGAGATCCTATCCATTCTTTTAACTGTGGTAAACTTAAGCACATACTGAATTTCATTCCTACAATTTTACAACTCTAGTGCCTTATCTCTGGTTTTAATACATTTTATTTTTAAGTAAATATACAATAATTAAGGAGCTGATATATAAGTAGTCAGTCCCCCCAACTTATCTCTAAAGCAAGCAAACAGTACTTTACAGGGTAGGAAATTTTTTTCCCCCAGTGATTGCTAATAGCCAAGGGAAACTGGTGGAGTATAAAAAAGTTCCTATGAATTTCCCCTTTTTCTTTTTTTTTTCACTTAGAACTAAAAGAAATTAAAAACTCATATGGATGATGTCTTTGGATACACAAAGAACTAAAGTAAAAGTCTGAGAACATGTTTTAAAACATGTTTTGACACTGGTATTTCAGTATAGTTGAATTCCTTTTTAATCTATATATATTATCTTATGCATTTAAAAACATTATTTGAAGAAAGGTTCATAAACCAGTCTTCCAAAAGGGAAATATGGACAGGATAAAATTTCATTAGCATTTAACTCCCAGAAACTTAATTTCTGAGGCATTTCCTTAGAGGAGCTGGGAGAAACCAGCAATTAGAGGCTGAGGAGTAAAAGATTGGGGGAGAAGGTGAAACTTGGCTCTTCTTCTCTCTGTCCTTTTTGACTGGTCACTACCAGTTGTACCTCTGACCTAAGGCTAAATACAGGGAGTAAAAATAGATGGAAGAGAACATGAAAATGGAAACAAGCTGGAAGGGAAAGGGAAGCTCCTGGAAAATCCAGGCTAAAGTAATTCAGCAAATTGGATAGGCACATTCCTATGTAAGGAATATACATAATTGGGTATACATAAATATAAGTCCATCTTATGGAGAATCTCAAAAGAAAAAATGAACCAGAAATTAATTTTTAGCAACATAAATCCATTATTGTTCTTCATTATTATTAATTATCAATATTAATTACCTGATCTAAGAGATCCTCTACCTTCTTCTGCCATCCATCTCTGGCAGCATTCTTTTCCCGTTCTTTTAACTGCAAGAGTTGAGTCATTGCTGACTTTTTATCTTCTTCATGTTGACGTCTTAACTCTTCTCGAAGCTTAGAACATTCTTGTCTAAAAATGAGACAAATTATTAAGCAATTGAAAAGATGAATGTAAAGTACTTGGCAATTGGAATTTATATTCTCAAATATGCAATGATCAATATGTATTTAAAAAAAAGAAAACAATCAGAAAAACTTGTTCAAAGTCACAAAATGAACCTGAAGATGTGTAGAAGACTTCAGACCTTTAGTCACTTTATTAGCACAATTACCATGCAGCTATTGTCCAACTTACTGAATGATATATGTTGTAAACCTAATGTGATAATGATGAACACAAAAGTCTGTAGTCACTTGACTACTAAATTCATTATCTACCAAAGAAGCTATCTAGGAGAATGGTAGTAGAATATAGTTGTGGTAAAATAAGAAAAAGATGAACTAGGTTCAACAGATTATTAAGGAAGAAATGGTAAGAGAGGGCTTCTAGCCTTCTAGTGGAAGAAAAGAAAATGTAGAAAAAAACATGGACATTACCTTCTCAAACAGGTAGATAAAGGGGAAGATAAAGGAAGCAGGGTGGGAAAATCTAATAGTTGCTGGAATATCTCATTAGTAATCACTAAAGGCTCATTAAAGGTTTGGGTGAAGTATTATTAATTAGGTTAAAAAATCAAGTATATAATATTTCTAATATTCATTCAATCACTATGTAAACTATTGCTGTGAATAAACAGATTATAAAAGTTTAAAGAGGGAATTGTATTGCCATTACATTTCTTCTCTTCTGCTGGAAATAAAAGGAGATGAACTGGAAGATAATAAATAAAGGAATACATTTCCTACCTAACAGCTGTGCACCTTCTGGTCTGAGGGAGCTATATGTCCTCTCTTCTAGAGAACTGTACAGAGAGGCAACTATTAATACCCAGGTTATAACTATCAATGAGCAGAGCCCTAAAAAATTATTTATAAATTGGCAAGACAAGATTCCAAGGGAAAAACTGTTACCACCAAAGCTGTGACTTACTATATTGGTCTATACAGACCATCTTAAATAATAGGCCTCCACCAATAAAATGAAATCTGTACAAGAAAATAAAAACACACATATACTGAAAAATAACAAAAAATCACAATATGAAAATATTTGTTGTGATTTTTAACATTTTGATTCTAATAAACATGTTTTATTCCTTTTGATCACTGTTTTCTATTTTTGTCTTTTTGCTTTCTCTTTTTTCTGATTTTCACTAAGATCTTGTCTTCACTGATATACCATACTCGGGTTTAATAACATAAACCAAATTTGGGAGGAAAATGCAAGTTTGTATTTAAAACAATATATAGTATACTACAATACTCTGCAGAAATTTCATGTCTAGCAATACCTACTTGCTCACATGCCTTGGTCTTTACAAATTCAATGTTTGACAAAGGCCTCTAAATAATTAAAAATTAAGAAGCAAATTTTATGTGAAAAATTTTTTTACCATGTCTTCATAATTTTTACGTTAAAAATGTAAATTTTTTTTAAAGGTTAAAGAAAAGGCACCTAAGATTTTCAGTCCATTTTATTTCTAAGTCTTGGGCCATTTTGTCCACTTTGTACTTCTCATCTTCCCTCATGGTAGCAAGCAATGCCTTATGCTGTTGTCTTTCTTGTTGTAGTTCTCTCTGAAAAACAAAATCTTTATAATGCAAAATGTGCATCAAAAAGTAAAAGCTGGCTATTTTAAATCTTTACTTCAAATAATTACTTTATATAAAATGAGCAGTACCGAAAATTTCTAGCAATTTGACGGGTTTTCAAGTTTTTATGACAATAACAACATAAATTTAAAACTTTCCCCAAATTATATTAATAGTATAATTTCAAAATAAATATAATTTGAGATTTTAATGATTCCAAGATGCTCCCTAAAATAAAACCCCATCTTTGTGGAGTAAAATTATGGTGCAACACAATTTTCAAACAATAGAAACTACACATAACCCAAAAGACAACAAAGAGACTGAACTGTCTGCTTGACAAGAACATAACATACTGACAATAATTTGTGCAAAAAGTGACATAAATGATACCAAAAAGATTTATGATCAGAAAAGGATGTGAACTAGCCAAATAGCAAGAGTAAAGGATAATAGATGGTCAGCTCATATGTTTAAACAATCTAGAAGTCAACCTTTGAGTACACTCTTCTTTGGATTTATGGCAGAAATGTGGATGAGTCACACAGGTAGAGAAAACATACCTGATTTATGATTATGACCATAGCAGAAGAATGAACACACACATACTAATTATATCACAGAGCTATTCTAATACTGAAGCAGATCCTAAGTGACAATACTAATTTGAAACCTTTTTTCCCATCGTGAATTATTCAATAATCCTATTCTGTTATTTTGTTTAAATATGTGAACTTCAGTCAAAAGTACATTATTTCAAAAGAAGATTACTAGTGTTATCTTTCAGATTCTCAGGTCTTAATGCTATGATATTATGACTCAATGACAGATAACCAGAATAATAAGCAAATATCAAAGCAACTAGTTAAACTTTTTAAAATAATGATAAACTATTTGCTACATGTTTGGATTATAATATATTGAAATGCTAGTGAGACAGTTATTTGTAGATTGGCATCAATCAACTAAGGTTCTTTACAACACTAGAAGCAGAGGGGTAGTACAGTATAGTGACAAGAACATTAGATTAAACATCAACTAAAAATGATTTGTAGGAATATCAAATATCTATTGGTAATTCAAATGCTAAAAATCCTGATGACAGATTGTGTAAGGTTTTGAGGCAGAAGGCAGTAGGGTATTCCACAATTATCATTATTACCATACTTGGTTCCCCTACTTACTGATAATCTTGCTATAGTTTGCCAATCTTTTCAAAATATATTTAAACAATGAAATTTGACTTCTTCACTCAGTGTCTCATTGTCTCTTATGAGTTATATGGGAGATGCATCTCTCTTACATACCTAGCAGAGTGTACTTTGCAAAAAAGTTGTTCCAATGTGAATTATTTGGAAAAAGTTAAGTCAGTTCGGCAATAAACACTTTCACAGAGTATAAAGGTCAGAATTGGAGGTGGGATACATGTTTTATAAAATTAAAAGCTATAAGAGATTATTAAAGATCATCTAGTTCAATCTGCTCTTTATACAGAATAAGAAAAACTAGCTTTCCAGGGCTAAATGATTTGTTCAAGAATTCATATTTGTAATAAAATTACCATCTCATTCTAAATTATAATGGCTTTAACACAGTGCTAATATCATGGAAATTTTCACATTTATATGTTTCAGAGGTGTCACCTATTATTTGTTTTAAAGAAACAATAAGGTTAAGAATTTAAGAGCCTTTAACTTTCAGTCTACTTTTTCCCCACCCCCCATTCTCCCAGCTCCAGGTTGATAGCAACCAACCTAATAGATTCTTATTTTCATAGTCCAAAAATAGAAAAAAAAGAAAGTATAGAATAAGTTTAGACTTTTGTTTTACTTTTGCCACCAGAAATAGGGTCACCAGGGCCAAGAGGGTTAAGGTAAGAATGAGAAAGTTTGAGGAAATGAGATCTAAAATTTCTCTATTTTCCCTTAAATGAACCTTTTAGATGTCTTTTTTTTTTTTTTTTGCTTTTTGCTGAGGCAATTGGGGTTAAGTGACTTGCCTAGGGTCACACACCCAGGCCCTGATTTGAGGCCACATTTGAATTCAGGTCTTCCTGACTTCAGGGCTGGTGCTCTATCCACTGTGCCACCTAGCTGCCCCTAGATGTCTTTTTAACAAAGAACTGAGGGCCCTATTTTTTTTAAAAGCTTCATTCAATTAAATTTTAAAAATTATTAAAATGCCTACAATGTACAAGTTATCATGACGGAAAAATTTATCTTGTTGGCAATTTACAATGTCAGAAAACTGTTTAGGACATAGAGATTAAGTGACTCTCCCATGGTCACACAGATAGTTGTAACAGTAGCTTGAATTTTATTTCTCTTATCACTGAACTTGGACCATGAATGAAATTGTGAAATTACCTCAAGATTTAATAATGAGTCTGTGGTCTCTCTTAGTTTAACTTTGGTGAAATCTAATTCATTCTGAAGTTGTCCATGGGAATCCTGAAGATCAGAGATAACCCCTTCTGCAGAACCAAGGCCTTGTTCACTTTTATTTACCAAATCCTGGAGGCGAGAAACCTGCATAAAAATACAATGCTTTTAGGATAGCTATATTTTTGAGAATCAAACCAAAAATATTGACCATCTTCTTCTTTTAATTACCTTCTTCCAATTATGCACATTGAGAAAATACTTAAATAATAATCTTATGTCTGTAATTAATAATATTTCAGTTTTGAAAACACAAACAAATAAAATTAATTCAATGGAATTCTTAGTTTTGACCTAGTTTTTGAAGGACCTAATCTCTGATATTATTTCAGTTCCTTATCATGTATCAATTTCAAGAATTCCAGATTTGGTGAGGGGGGAATTAGAGGCAAAAATCTATTTTAGCTTAATGTGGAGGGATAAAAATATATGTTCATTCATTAAATGTGTACTGATGGTCTATTATATTCACAACACTGTGCTAGCTGCTGTAGAAAATATAAAGACAATGAACTCTTTAAAGTTTTTATCATTTATAAAGTGAAACAGTGAAAAATTAAAAAATAATACAAGAGGTGGTAGAATACAAGTGCTAGTTAACTGATACAAATAAAACGTGCCGAAGGAATTTAGAGGATGGAAAGATTGCCATATGTCAATGGTCAGGGCATTTCATGGAGTAAGATAGATCTTGAAGAATGAATAGCATTTGGACAAGGGAACATAAAACAAGAAAAAAAATCATTCTAACACTAGCTTACACAGCAGATACCATGAACTTCTTGCTCTGGGAGGTCTTATAAGGGTTGCAAATCTAACTAAGATCTAGAAGGATTAGAACTGTTAGTGGTTCATGGTATCTGCTTTGTAAGCTAGTACCATCTTCTAAAAATTATTTTTCTGAAAAAAAAATGCCTCATTAGGAATTCTTAGATAAGCAACAGTCTGTGATTTAATTAAAGTTCACATTCACCCTATCCATACCTACCATGATCATATATATCAAAACTTCTTAAAACTGTGGGCAGCACCTCCACATGGGGTTTTGTAACTGAATATAGAGGTAGCAAAATTATGATTAATCATCAGCAAATAGTTGATTTGTATACATACATACATATATTAATGTATATAGAGTCATGTAAGAATTTCTTGGATGAAAAGAGGTCATGAGTGGAAAAAGTTTAAAAAGCCTTCTCAATGTCAATAAAAATACAGATTTTAAAAATCTATTATTCTATCATCATTTTCATTTATATTTTTCTTAAAAAAACATAGCAATAAGAAAAACAGGCAGCACTATAAAGGTAGATACATTAAAATTTTGTACAAGACTAAGATAAAATTTTCTGTTTTTCTTTCAGTACTATGTAATAATTTCTGGTATTTTGTCTGCTGGCTGCAACATTTTGAACTAATGCTTTTAGGGAATATTTGAAAATAATTTTACAATGGGAGAGCTAAGACTTATAGATAAGTACAAATTGATTCAATTTCCCTCTAAAATAACATTATCTGTCATCATAAAATGACATCAACCTGTCCTGGAATGCCACTAGAATAAGAAATCTCTTTTTTCTCAAGGATTCAAAGGTAGAAAAGGTCTGGGTCTCCGATTTCATTAGGATTAAAATTTCGTGGAAAGCCAAGATCCTGCAGTGATACAGAACATCTGCAAGAGTCTTAGAGAGCTGTCTGGAGCACCAACAAGTTAAGTGTCTCAAGCTACAACATTATTGTCTCAAGACATCATTATTGGATTAACTAGGATCTAACATATAGTACAGTTGATTCTTGCCTCCTGGTTAGCTATATTTAGTTTGGCTGTCAATTCTTCCTTTAGTCTTTCCATCTGCTGTTTCAGTTGACTTTTATCTCCTTCCAATTGTAGTTTTTCTTTTTCATACTGTTCTTCTAGTTCCTTAGAAGATGAGAAAAAATAAGAAAATTATAGTTAGAGCATGTATTAGGGAACAGGTAATAAAAACACATTTTACCTTGCTTTATATTATGATATTATTTTAAATCTTTAGAGTGATCTTTCTCTTATTTAATGCCCTGGTCCTTTCCTGAGTTCTTTCCCATCTGCCTACAGGATTTTCTGAATCCTTAAAAACAAAAAATACCGGGGCAGCTAGGTGGCACAGTGGATAGAGCACCAGCCCTGAAGTCAGGAGGACCTGGGTTCAAATCTGGTCTCAGACACTTAACATTCCCTAGCTGTGTGACCCTAGGCAAGTCACTTAACCCCCAATTGCCTTAGCAAAAAAAGCAAAAAACAAAAACAAAAAAAAAATACCTTTCCTTGAAACTTCTAACCCAGTTGCCATGTTCCCATTTTTCCTCTCTCCTGTCAAGTTTCTTGAAAAAAAAAATTGCTAAAATTTCTCCATTTCCTTGCTACCCATTGTGTGTGATTCCTCTTTAACTAATAGTTGTAACTAATAAAATTCAACTTGGTGATCTCTCTTCAGAATGAATGGCACTGATCCTTAATAAAGTGATATAAAGTTACCCCATCCCTGAATCAATACTCAATATCAATATACTCAAATCAAATAATCAATATTTCCTAGTTTCAACTTATCATATCTAGTGTTCTACTGGCCTAGTTTCAGACAACCCTACCCTCAACTGCTCATTTCCAGTCATATTTTCAAAACTAGTAACACTAGAATTTAAAGTTAGATAAATTAAAAAAAAAAGTCTTACCATCTGTAGCTTTTTCTTATCCTTATTTGCATTACTGTGGGCAGTCTCAATTGCAATATGGTGCTTCCATGCTAATTCTTCCAAAGTCTTTGAGTGAGCTTCATTTAATTGTGCTGCCTCCCCTTCCAATTTAGTCTGCAGATTTCTTAGCTCTTTCTCATAAAATTCTTTTTGAGATTTCTTTACGTCACTTATTTGCTACAATTGAAAATATTCAAATTAAAATTCACTATTTTCTAGCTGCTTTTTCATCATTACCATCAATGTTTGACAATCATAATATGTATAATATGGTACCAAAGTAATAAAAGGTAATTGGATTGTTCCAGGCAGAGACTTTATCATCTACTGTCTTAAAATATAAATAATAATATACCACATACAAGATTAACAATTTCAGAGTAAGGAAAGGGAAAAGAACTACTACACTGGAGTTACACATAAGTTAGTGATTCTTTTAGACTAAATGTAAAAAGCTTCTTTTAAGTTAAGAGTCCAGGGCATAAATGACCAGTTCTTATCAACATTACTGAAAAGTCTTTTATGTTAAGTTAAAGAACTATCCTGAATTGGTAAAGGAAGTTTCCATATCTGGATGTTCCAATCAATGAAATAATATTAATGAAATATCAATGAAATAATAGGTCCAGTTCCTATATCTTTCAGTCACATAACTTTTATATAACCATTTCATGTATGAGCATATCTTACTCCCCCCCTCCAGATACTCTGTGACCAGTGACACTGGTCCTCTTTGCTATCCCTCACACACAGTGGTCTATCTGCTGACTCCAAAAATTCTTGATAACTTAACCCCTTCACCAGGAGAACTCTTGCTCCTCATCTCTGTCCCCTAGTTTCTCTAGCTTTCTTAAAGTCTTAACTTAATCTCCCTTTCTTTCTACAGGAAGCCTTTCCCAATTCTCAATTCCTTAAGATTACCCTAAATTTGCTCCAAATCACTATTGATCAGAGAAAGGCAAATTAAGACAACCCTGAGGTACCACTACACACCTGTCAGATTGGCTAAAATGACAGGAAAAGTTAACGATGAATGTTGGAGGGGATGTGGAAAGGCTGGGACACTGATGCATTGTTGGTGGAGCTGTGAATGGATCCAGCCATTCTGGAGAGAAATTTGGAGCTATGCTCAAAAAGTTGTCAAACTGTGCATACCCTTTGAACCACCGGTGTTTCTATTGGGCCTACATCCCAAAGAGATCTTAAAGAAGGGAAAGGGCCCCACATGTGCAAGAATGTTTGTGGCGCCCTTTTTGTAGTGGCTAGAAACTGGAAACTGAATGGACACCCTTCAATTGGAGAGTGGCTGAATAAATTATGGTATATGAATATTATGGAATATTATTGTTCTGTAAGAAACGACCAGCAGGACGATTTCAGAGAGGCCTGGAGAGACTTGCATGAACTGATGCTGAGTGAAATGAGCAGAACCAGGAGATCATCATACATGGCAACAATACTATATGACGATCAATTCTGATGGACATGGCTCTCTGCAACAATGAAATGTTTCAAACCACCTCCAATTGTTCACTGAAGAAAGCCATATACACCCAGAGAGAGGGATGTGAAATGTGGACCACAACATAACATTCTCATACTCTCGATTGATGTTTGCTTACATTGTGTTTCCTTTATCTGATATGTCTTTCTTGTAGATACGATTTTTCTTGCACAACAATGATAACTGTGGAAATATGTATACATATATTTGATTTGTCAAGTATTTTAACATAATTAACATGTAGTGGATATCCTGCCATCTAGGGGAGGGGTGAGGAGTAGGAAGGAAAAACTTGTAACAGAAAGCTTTGTAAGGGTTAATGTTGAAGAATTACCCATAGATATGTTTTGCAAATAAAATAAAATTTTAAAAAAAGATTACCCTAAATTTATTTTCTATATATCTTATTTGTACATTATTGGTTTGCATGTTGTCTCCCTCATTAGTTTGGGAGTTCCTTGATGGCAGGAACTGATTTGGGCTCTTCTTTGCTCTTTGAGCAGTGCATGAACATTTAATAAATATTAGTTGACTAGCATAACCTTCAAAACTACATGATTAATATGGATATTTCATCCTTCACAAAAAAATAGAATCCTAGTGAAAAAAACAATATTTTTGAAAAAGCATTTGATTATAAGGTAAGTAGAATTGGTTTAGTTTTTATGTTGTATTTTGTGATTCCTATATTACAACATATAGTCTCCACAATGCTGCATTTTTATAAAATTATAAAAATTATGTACCATAAATTTAATATAGGCATAAAATGGGAGCAATCATTTAATCTTTTCCAAAGAATTTCAAAATTATATTTTTTAGAATATAAAGAAAACTCAATTTGGAAATCTTAAAAACCTCCTACCATTTCCAGTTCCAGGATCTGTCTTTTCTGCTGTTCATCCAGACTTTGGGTTCTGCTTTGAAAAAAATTTCTTTCTTCTTCAAGTTGGGATACCCTCTCTTTTGCCAGTGATTTTTCTGACTCCAGTTCTCTTATTGTAGCCTCCTGTGACATTTGAGTAGCTTGGAGCATTCCAATATGACCTATACCCCCAAAAAACTTTTGTTTAAAGATCTGATATATCTTGAATAGCATAATAATCATTACTGATTGCATTAAACCTCAGGAGAATAAATATTAGGCCTTTATGAGAAGTTATTTCTATTTTTCTCAATGTAAAAATATTCAGTCTTTGAACATTCATCAGTTACAGAAGCAGAGTAACAACTTGGAAAAACTTTTCATATCATACTCCTTGAACCTGAAAATTATGTAAGACACAGAAAAAATGTAAGTACAGACATTCTTCCAAGTATGTGTAAAATTCCCTGCAACCAAATGAGGATAAGAATAATTGCTATAATTTATGAGCATTTATACCTCAAAATTAGCAATTGCTATAAATTAAGCCATGATTTATTATTTCATAGAATGTTTAGATTTAAGAAAGTGTTAATAATACACATTAAATATAAAAGTGTATGCATCCATTTTTTATTCCCTAGAAGAGTCAAGTTATTAAACATTTTCCAGCACATCTCTAAGTATGGAGAAACACTATGGTGTCTTAAAAAGAACAATAGAGAGAAGTTAAGATCAATGGCATTTCCAACATTTACAAGCCAAGTACTTCAGAACTGAAGTCCTTGTTCTGACACTAGCAATATAATCCTGGGCAAACTGTTTAGACACTATGTGAGTATCAATTTTCTCATCTAAAAAATAAGGTTAATAATACCTGAAACTTCTGTCTCACAAGACACTCAGCATTATGTAAATGTGAGTTACTATTGCTCCCATTTATGGATGAAGAAACAGGCTCAAACAGGTGCCATGATTTGCCCATGTGCATACAGCTGCTAAGTTATTAGAGCAAGGATTCAAACCCAGGGTTCACAGGGTAATGGATTTAAAGCTGGAAGTGGCCTTAGATGTCAACTAGTTTGGACTTCTAATCTTAAAGGCAAATGACTTGCTCAAGGTCACGTTAGTAGTCAGGAGCAGAGCTGGGACTGAACCTGGGTTCTCTGAATCCAGAGCTGGTACAACTCTAAGCCTAGCATCCTTTAAGCTCCACCAGGCCATACTGATCTTGAACCTTGATTAAGAATACCTGACACAGGAAAGGATGCCAGGAAAAAGTACAGGAAATTAGAATAACAGGAGGAGAGAAAAAATACAGAAGAAGAATAGAAGAAAAAAGAAGAAAGGAAGAAAATAAAGAACAGGGGAAATCAGACAAAAATGTATTGCTCTATATTAGATGAAGAAAGGAGGAAAGTTAATATTTAATGAGAAGGAAAACACAAAATTGGAATCATAGGTCCTGAATTTAAATTAGACTCTGCTTCTAACTAACTTTGTGGTCTTCAGCTGGTCATTTATGTTCTCTGGACCTCAATTTCCTCATCTATAAAATGAGGGGGTTTGACTAGATGAGATTTAAAGTGCCTTCTACCTCTAAATCATTAATCTCATGAAAGGGAACCTGGAATTTTTTATTGGGCACATTAGAACAAAATGAATAGCAAAAATAATCAATTTAAAGAATTTTTTTCCCACAAAGCAAAAATGCTAATATGACTACCCCACTTAAAAATATCTTAATGTTTCTAATAAATGTTGTGGATCACTGGCAGAGGGAAACCTCCAGAGGACACTATATTTTATACAAATATGAGTTCAATGATGAACCAGTTGAAATGAGGCATTAAAATTTATCTATAAGATCTGATACTAGCATTATTTTCATTACTTTAAATACCCTAAATTCAGTATTATTAAGGTACAGAAGCCTCATAAAGTATGTAGTTATATATTGTTTTTACACACTGACTATATTTTCTGGAATTGTTTTCCTCAGTTATTTTAATAAAAAGTTATTGTTTTTAAAAGTATATATTACAAAATTATTTATATAGTTTACCTGAAAGCGAAACATTGATTAAGAACATCAAAACTCTTTCAAATACTCAGATTCTGTATAATTTAAATATAACAAGTTTCATTTGGAATTAACATAAACATTAGTTTTAGTCTGATAACATACGAAGAAAAATGGTCAGACATACTAGCTTTAAGGACAAGATCTGAAGCTTGTTGCTGTAACCGTTCTCTAGCAGCTGCTAGCTCACTTTCCACCTCCTTATGTTTGCTTAGTAAAGTTAACTCCTCTTCTTTGACATCATCTAGCTGTTTTTGAAGAACCTAAGAAGTTAAGAAAACATTCATTATTACTACATAATCAAGATGCTAAACTAAATCATCAATAATTTAAACTATTTATACTAGCATATTCTTTGTTGACTGAATCATGCGCATTTATTCTCAAATTTAAATTATAGGTATTGATAACCTATCTTTTCATAAATCACAAGGCTTCAACATTTAAAAAAATCTTTTTTTTTTCTTTTACTCAAAAATCTCTGGTTTTCAGCACAAAGCTATGGAATTTTCTAAAACCAGTATAAAACAAAATTCTTGAAAATATTTTTGACTAGTATCTATATGTAATTAACCTAGATTTCAAAATCAACAGCTGAAATTCATATAGTAGCCATAACATTATTACTGCTAACAGAAAGAATGTTAATTGTGTAAATTACAGAAAAATACACGAGCAAAAGTCCAGGGTTTTAATGGTTTAATTTTATTATCATTGAATTACCTTTGAAATAAGGGCATATAACTAGCAATTCTTAGCAAGTTGTTTTTTTTTCTGTTTAGCTTTTAAACATCTCATTATAATATTTATTTGCATTATAAAATTTTTATGTGTGAAAAGTGGGTTTTATTAAAGAAGTTTGCTGATTAATTTGATAAGCTTGCTAAGGGATAAAGCTTTATTTGAACTTTTGATTGTTCATATTTCTTCTTGAAACAAGTTTGGCCATGCCCTTTGCCACCTTGTTAAAAGTACAAAAAAATGAATTGCTAATTAAGTATCAGACCCAAGGACTTCCCTAAAATGAACTGGTTAGCTCTTCCTATTAGATAGGCTTTTATGACTGGGATTGTTCCAGAGATTATTTGGTGGTTTTAAACTCTGAGCAAGATGAGCTCTTGCTCTTGTGATAATAATTTTCCCTTTAAACTGACTGACAGACATGAGCCAACAGATTGCCAAAAAGTCAGTATCCCTTTGATTCATTTTCTCCTCCAAAGCCAGATAAATTATATTTGCGTGAGCTCAGTCTGAATGGTCATGGAGCATAGGTTTCTTATGCAAATAATATTAAATTTTACTTACAAAACAGAAAGATGTAAAAGGAGTATAAATAGAAAAAAATGACATAAAAATAATAGGCTTCTTCATAAATTCTGTATTCAGTCTAAATAAAATCAGTCTACCTAAAATATTTGCAGGGAGACAAAGAGGATTGTGGCTACTGAAAAGATTTAATAAAAGTGGGAATCATCTCTAGTCGTCCTAATTGCCACTGGACTCAGATGGTTTTGGAGGAGAAAATGAGATTGGTGATTTTGTACAGGTCACCCACAGTTAGATCCAACTCATTTGCATGTCATGGTCCCTGAAGTCACAGTCCTCTTCTGGAACAAAGGTCAAACAACATGTCAAGCAGAAGGAGAATCCCTAAACTTTCTTCACTTACCTTTTGAATCTCTTTCAGCTTTTCTTTTTTTTTCTTTTTGCTTTTTGCTGAGGCAATTGAGGTTAAGTGACTTGTCCAGGGTCACACAGCTAGGAAGTGTCTGAGACCAGATTTGAACTCAGGTCCTCCTGACTTAAGGGCTGGTGCTCTAACCACTGCGCCACCTAGCTGCCCCTCAGCTTTTCTTTTAATGTGGGTCAAATTTATTTATAATCAAAGCTAGAGAAGATCTCCAAAATTTCAAACCTTAGGTACCAGACTTTAGTCAGGGCAATGGATTTTGATCTTACTCCAGACACAAGGATTAAAAGAAAAAAAAATTATTCTTGGCCCAAGGCCAAC
Source organism: Myrmecobius fasciatus (assembly GCA_023553655.1). Taxonomy (NCBI): domain Eukaryota; kingdom Metazoa; phylum Chordata; class Mammalia; order Dasyuromorphia; family Myrmecobiidae; genus Myrmecobius; species Myrmecobius fasciatus. The sequence continues at coordinate 176,713 of JAJPUD010003087.1, read as the reverse complement.
ATTTGCTAAATTATGAAGAAAGCAAGGAAGTTCAGAAAACAACAACAAAAAATCTATCTCTATTTCACTGACTACACTAAAGCCTTTGTGTAAATCACAATAAAATATGGCAAGTTCTCGAAGAGATGGGATTATCTTACTTGTCTCCTGAGGAACCTGTTTGTGGGCCATCAGTTAGAACTGAACATGGAACAATTGATTGGCTTAAGATTTGTGTCAACTAGCCCTGCAGAGGCCAGAGATGAACAGAGCAGGTAAGACCTGTGCAGAGACTAAAAGACAAGTTTATTTTCTATAGTGACCAAGGAAGGAAGGAAGAGAGCTAGACAAATGACCCCTCCATCTCTGGTTTGGGAACCCACTTTAGTGTGGACAAATTTATATTCTTATACCAACGGCTACTGTCCTGACAAAAAGGGGTAACAGCCACAATGAGACAAGTCTGATTCATAGCAGAGATTCATGATTGGAACATGGATAAAGCAAGTTCTTGTCTGAACTCAAAGACTACTTGGTGCTGGTCAAAGCAATATAAGAAGTATGTGATACAATTTGGGGATTTTGCTGGGACTGAGACCATCCAATGGGTGAGCACAAAAAAAGTGTGTTATGCCAGGCTCATGGCACAGCTCACCTGCTGAGCCTTAGCTCTGGAAAAGAGGGCATGTCCTAATAGTATCGACACTGGAAAAGAAATATGATAAGGTTGTATACTGTCATCATATTTATTTAACTTTTAAGCAAAGTACAGCATGTAGAATGCCAGGATATATAAATCAAAAGCCAGAATTAAGGTTGCCAAGAGGAATATCAACAATATCATATATGTAGATAACACTCTAATGGCAGAAAGTGAATAATTTAAAAGCCTCTTGACAAAAGAGGTGAAAAGAGAAGGTTAAAGTTGGCTTGAAGCTTAACCTCAAAAGCTCTTCGCAGCTGGCAAGCTGGGAAGAAGAAATGGAAGCAATGTCAGATTTTATATTCTTCGGCTCAAAGATAACTGCAGATGGCAATACTTCAGCAATAAAATTAAAAGAGGCTTCTTAAAAGAAAAGTTATGACAATGCTGGACAGCATGCTAAAAAGCAGAGGTATCAATTTTGTCATCAAAGATATAGTCAAGGATATGGCTTTTCCAGTAACAATGCATGGCTATAAGAGGTGGACCACAAAGAAAATTGAGTGCTACAGAACTGACACTCTAATTGTGGAACTAAAGAAGACTTGAAAATCCTTTAGACAGCAAGGAAATCAAATCAGTCAATACTTAAAGAAATTCACTCAGGCTACTCACTGGAAGGTCAAATAACGAAGCTGAAGCTTAAATACTTTGACCACATAATGGGAAGATCAGACTCAATGGAAAAGACACTCATGCCAGGCATGCACACTTTGATGTTAAAGATTGAAGGCAAAAGGAAAAGGGGACCACAGTGGATGAGACAGAATATCATGGAAACCACAAACATGATCTCGGACAGACCCCGAGAGAGTGGAGGATGTGCCATGGAGAGTTGGCCGTGACCAAATGACTGAACAACAATACCTTAGGAGTTGTAACCTGAGATGATTAGCAAGTGGTCAAGAAGGGATGGAACCAAGAAGGTAGCACCAGGGAATAGTGCCCTGCAATGGCCTTAAGAGGGAAGAGTCCGGCCCAAAGCTGAAAAGTAGAATGAACAGCAGAGAAGAGACACCTAATAGGAAGCAGGGTAGACATTACTCAACACTCAAAAGCAGGTCCAGAGACAGTAATGTGATAATCTGACCAAAGAAACCAGTCACCCTACAACATTAGACAGAACTGTCTATTTGAGTATATGTCCAGGTTACAACATATACATGTGCCACTTTCACCCATATCCTATCTTTGTGCCCTTCCACATATATAGTCTTGCCACACATGTTCTTTATATATAAAACTCCATTTATAATCCTTGTGTATCTTTCTTCCCAGTGACAATATATGCATCTGTGGGAGAGTATGTACCAGATTTATGGAGGAAATTTTCCTTTGCTACTTTTCTGTCATTTATTTCATTAATAGGTTTGACTCTGAACTTACTGAGTCATCTAAAAGCTCACTAAAAGTAAACATCACTGTAGCTTTGGTTCTGAATGGATTTTTCCAAGATACTATGACCCTGGAATGGTTGCCTCAGATTATCCACTTTGAATTCAATAAAATCTTTAAGTATCAAGATCATAATAGTACTTACCATAGCATTGTTTTCTGCTGTACCAAGTGCTAATTGAAGCTTATGGCATTTTTCATGAAGATTTCCAGTTTGATCTAGTGCCATCTGTAACTCTGTCCTAAGGTTAATTATAGTTTTGCGTAAGACTGCTTCTTGATTTTGAAATTCCTTTCTCAGATCTGCTTCTTTTTCTTTACTAGCATGGAGGGTGTCAGCTGTAAGGTGCTGAGACTGTTTCAAAGTATCAAGTTCATGTTCATAAAAGGACTGAGCTTTACTCAGCTTTCCTTCATAATCCTCAATTAGTTTTTTTCTTTCGAGCTTTAGCTCTTCAAGTTTTTTATTTAAATGTTCCACTTCAATTCTGTGTAGCTCTTCCACCTTCTCCTGTCCCTTACTTAATGAGGCACTGTGACACTTCTGGGTCTGAAGAATTTCTTGGATTTCTTGTATATGTTCAGCTTTCAAGTTATCCAGAGCCCGCAACTTATCTTTTTCAAACTGTACTTGTAGCTGTGAAAAGCTCTCCAACTTCTCCTCAAATTTTTTTCTGATCTCTTCAACTTCTCTAGCCATAGTTAGTACACGTTGGACATGCTGTGCTTCTGTACAAATGTGCATGTCTTCCATTCTGTGTTTGTAAGCCTCAAATTCAGTCAAAGCCTGATGTTTCATCTTTTTGTGACCTTCCAGTGACTCTTCTAAAACTTGGATCTTTCGTTTAAGATCTGACTCCTCTGTAAGTTTACTTTTATATTGCAAAATCTTTTCTCTTGTTTCTCCAAGAATTTGTTGAATTTCCTCTTCATGAGCATCTCTAAGGGCTTGAATTGAAGATTCATGTTCATCATTTTTAGTATTCAAAGCATATATTACCTGCATTTTTAAATGGAGAAAAAGGGGAAAATGACTGAAATGAATAAGTTTTCAAATTTTTGCCCAATTCCTTTATATAGTTTAATAGATATATGTTGTCCTCTATATAAATAAAATATAAGCATTCCCATCAACTGCCTCCATGCTTCTGCAAAGCTGTTCTATGGGCCTGGAATGCTCTCTCTCTTTACTTATGCCTTTTGGAATCTTGTATTTCTTTAAAGATTCAGTTAAAGAACCATCTACTTTTTGAGGCATTTTTCTGGTGCCCTATTCTCACCTTCAATTGCTTTCTTCTCCATGTTTCACATTGTCTTTGCTTTGTATGTTTTTTATATAACTATATATGTATATTTTGACTCCTTTGTCATATTGTAATCTCCTTGAGGGTAGAGACTGTTTTACTTTGATCTTGGCATGCCACTATTTAGCACAGTGCCTGGCACATTAGTAGAAATTTAATAAATGTTCGTTGATTAATTGTGCATCCAAAGGAAATAAGAAACTACTTCATAGGTAATCTCATACTATGGCATTTATAATAGGCATTTGTAAAAAATCCACTATGAAGCTAACTAGCACAAGAATCAACACTGGCTGCAAAAGTAAGTAAACAAATTCTATAAAGAACTCACTAAATGAATCTAAATTCCATTAGCATATATTTAATCATGTAACTTCTTAGCCACCACTTTTTTTCTTTTTTTCCATTTTATTAAAGCTTTTTATTTGTAAAACATCTGTATGGGTAATTTTTCAACACTGACCCTTGCAAAGCTTTCTGTTACAAATCCCCCCCACACACACACACCTCAACCCCCACCCCTCCCCTGGATGGCAGGAAGTCTACTACATGTTAATTATGTTAAAATACTTGACAAATTGAATGTGTATATATATTTTTACAGTTATCTTGCTATGCAAGAAAAATCAGATCTACAAAAAAAATCTGAGAAGGGAAACATAATGCAAGCAAACATCAATAGAGAGCATAAAAATGTTATGTTGTGGTCCACATTCATATCCCTCTCTCTGGGTGTATATGGCTTTCTTCATCAATGACAAATTGGAACTGGTTTGAAACATGTCATTGTTGAAGAGAGCCACATCCTTCAGAATTGATCATTATAGAGTCTCGTTGCAGTGTATAATGATCTCCTGGTTCTGCTCATTTCACTCAGTATCAGTTCATGCAAGTCTCTCCAGACCTCTCTGAAATCATCCTGCTTAACCATCACTTTTTCAAACCATGCTGACTGGGTTATAACAAAGTTAGAACTACCTAACAGACTAAAACCTTAGCGTTTACCTGATATAACCTAGAAATAAGACTCTTAAGTCAATTCCTGGATACCATGTCCAAACATAGATGCTAAAGATATCCTTCTATTTCCTCTTATGAGCTTCTTTCAATCCTTAAACAATGTCTGTTCCTTTCTTTCTAATACCCCAGGAATTGTTATTCCTTTGAAATAATTAAGTTGGTGACCACACAGGATCTAAGGGAAAAAACTCTTTTTTATTATATCAATTACTGGATCAGCTCAAAAGGAAAATCTTTGATAGAAAGTATGAAAATCTTTGATAGAAAGTATCAGAGAAAAGTTGAATGACTTTTGGATAATGATTTCTCTAATGATTCTAATAATGCCAAAATTAAGTGACTGTTAAGCAAACTGTCAGCTAATTTTTTACCCTGAACTCTATAACTGTATTGTTGCTTCAAAATGACACTTCAGAAAAATGTCAAAAGGAATGGGGATACTATTGAGACACTTCTTTCTCCGAGGTGAACAATGCTTAGATTTTAATTTAATCTAAAATTAACTTTTAAAAATGGTTTCTTGCAAGCTAATTTTTAACAACACAGGATATATTATTATTTTCTTTGACAGTAATTTAAGGTTCAGGTTTTTTTCTACCAAATAGAACAACAGTAATGTTAATGTTAGTACACTGACTGGGTATGGGATTTGTTCATGATGTTGATATAAACTATTTTTAAAATATTTTAAAAAATAATAATTAAAAAAAACCTAGAAAAGAGCAGTAATTTACTTATATCCATATTGTCTTGCTGCCCCTCAGTCATACTGCCAGTGTCTTGTAATTTAAAAAAAAGATTTAAAAAGAGAGAGGGGGGGAAAAAACCATTCAGCATAACCAGGCGGCTTTTTCAAATGCTTTTTTCTTGCTTTGCTCCCCTGGCTTACTGCTTTTTTTTTTTTTTTTAATTGGGGAAGGCATGGGAAAGAAAAAGAGTGGGCCACTTATTCTTTAGTAATAGAATTTGAGCAAAGTTGAATCCTTTGGTTTCTTTTTTTTTGGTCACTTTGCTGTATTTGCAATTCAGTAATCCATAAATTCTTGATTTCATGAGTCAAGAAAACCTCTTTTCTAATGAGCTTTGCTCAGCTTTTTAGTTAATGTTGATTATTTTATCATATTTGTTCTTCATAGTAAAACACAATACTAGGCTAACAGATTTGAGTTTCAAATATGACCCACAGAAAGAAGAAAATCTGAAGGAATAAACATGCATTTATTAATCCCCTATTTAAAAGTACTTTTTATTCTTATGGTAAAAATAAACTTGTTAAGAGTCCTCATTAGGCAATATCTGATTCAACAGATATGACAAAAGGAGTATACAATTATGATATTCTGTTACCAAATGACTGATGGTAATAATGTGAAAAAATACTTTAAAGACAAAGTCAGGAGAGATTTGGAGAAACAAAATCAGGGGAGATTTGGGAAAATACTCTCAGAATGAATTAAGGAATTTTGGTCTTAGGAAGAGCAAGCAAGTTTGAGTTCCCATGAATAACTTTAGTATGACTTTATGATCTAAATATTTGTTTCCCAACAGTATGGTAATGAGAGAAAGAACATTTTCTACTCAAGTTGCTCATTTTATATAATTGTTCAAAAATAAAATTTTAATTAAAATAGCTAATTATAAATATTGTTTTGTTATTACATACAAAAATTATAAACATACTGTACAATTAGACCAAGATTTTAAGTAATACAAGCATCTAACTTACAGGCATTGAGAAGTTCCCTCACCTTCTCTGTTACCACACTATATTATTTTTTCTTTTCACAACAGTTATCCTTATCATCAAAGATAAACCTTAACTTGTACCCTTGATCTCATCTCATTTCCTGTGGGATCCAACCCCAATTACCCTTTTCTCTCTCATCTTTAGTTCTTTCTTATCTATTGGCTCTTTCCCTACTTGGAAGTAGACCTGTCTTAATAGATGAGGCTTCTCCTTGGGCTCTGAAGGAATTCAGGATGAGAAATTCTCCAATAATTTTAAAGGCATTCCACTGTTGGTAGAATTGTGAACTGATCTAGCTATTCTGGAAAACAATTTGGTATTATGCCCAAATGGATATAAAACTATGCATACCCTTTGATCTAGCAATCCCACAACTAAGTCTGTATCCCAAAACATCATGAAAAAGGAAAAAGGACCCACATGTATAAAAATATTTATAGAAATTCTCTTTGTGATGGCAAAGAAATCGGAAATTGAGGGGATGTCCATCAATTGGGGAATGGCTGGGCAAATTGTAGTATTTGAATTCTGAAGTTGTTATTTCTATTTTCTGATCTCCCATTTTTTTTTTACCCTTTACAATTTGGACCTGTATCTCCACCAATAAACTGAAATTGTATCCTCACAGGTTACCAAATAAATCTCTCAATCAACTAAATCCAATCACTTTTTCCCCCTTTATTGATCTTCCTTGACTTTTCTTTAAAATTTGATGACTCTGATCACATTATTTCTACCTACCACATTCCTTTTTTTAGAAATCTTTTTTTTTCCTCCTGATTTTTTGAGTATTGATATGACTAATTGATCATTGGTTTCCTTTAACATCCAACCCCTTCTCTTCACTTACAATCACTCCTCCTATTTCGGATCTTTATTACCTCTCTTAACCTAGATTATTAAAAATCATCTAATTGTTTTCCTTGCTTTTAGTCTTTGCTGCCCAATTTATTCTGCACACAATTATCAAAATAATCTTTCTAATGTACAATTTGGCCATGTCCTCAAAAATTTTCAGTGGCTCTCTACTGTCTTTACAATAAAATATAAACTCCTCAATTTGACATTTGGACTTCTGACAATCTCACTGCTTTCTGATCTCTTACTTTGCATATCCTACATTTTAGTCAAATTGGATTGTAAGATGCTTCTTAAACTAGACATCTATCCTATCCTCCATCTCTGTGAACTCACACAAGTGATCTCTCATGCCTTTTTAAAAGATATAGTTAAGCAGAAAAGTGTCATTTTCCAGGATACCTGTGCTAAGAGCATAAATATTAATTGGAGAACAACAAAGACTCCATTAACCATAACACACTTATATCTGGAGTAAACCGAAGGACCCAAAAGGATCACTTATTTAAATAGAAGGCAAAAGTAACTTTTATAAAGATAGAATGTGAAGCCACATACTAGGCTTCGTGTGAATCAAAATTGCTAACTGAGCCTTTCATGTAAAACATCATTATCAGAATTCTTTAAATTGTGACAAACAATAACTGAAAACTGTCCATATATATTCCTATATTCATTTACACCTTAAAATCCAGACTACCAGATCTTGATTTTACTTATTCATTTTATGTCATAAATATTAGTTTTGGAAATTACCTGCAGTCAGAGATGCTAGGCTGCAAAGTACAAACTGTCAGTTCAACAATTCTTCCTATAAATGCTTCTAATAAAAACAAGTCTATGACTGACATTAAGCAAAAGAGAGAGTGAAGCTTGTTTCTTCTACATCACCTACAACTGTCATAATCATTATCTTCCTTCAAGTTTCAGGTTAGGTGTTGTCTACTTCTGTGATCTCTCAATTTTTCTTATTCCTCAATTATTAGTATTCTGAACCTCTTCAAACTTCCCTGTATTTATCTGTGTACATGGTCCAGTACAATTCTCTTCATTAAGAAAATGGTCACTATCTGAGTTTTCTTGTGCAGCACAATAAATGCGGAAATATGTTTAGAAGAATTGCACATGTTTAACCTATATTGGATTGCTTGTTTTTTTGGGGGAGAGGGTTGCGGGGAAGGGAAGGAGAAAAATTTGGAACACAGGGTTTTTGCAAAGATGAATTTTGAAAACTATCTTTGAAAGTATTTTGAAAACAAAAAGCTATTATAAAAAATAAAAGCTAAGAAAATTTTTAAAAAGATGATCCATAAACATTTAAATGTCAATTTTATTTACTACTTCATAATTTTTTCCAATTATTAATTAACATAACCCTGATTTTCACCCAGGTTTTCTTTCATTCTATTTTGAATTTTTTAGTTTATAATCAACAACTTTCTTGAAATATCTTCCATTCCTGGTTCTCTGCTAAATTTAGAGTAAAAAAATTATGTAGGAATTTTCTCAAGCTAACAGAAGCTTTTGTCAAACCTACATATAGTACATTCACTCTGCCTCTTTCTAAGAGATAGCTTTAGTTGAACTTCTGAATGGTTCTTTCTTCCTTCTATTCATTGTTTGTCTCAAATGTGAAGTTGAAAAAAAGGCAAGTGATCACAATGCTGCATGAACCTATCCCTTTATTGTCTACTAATATTCACTATTTTTTCTCTTTCACAGCTAGCTTCTAATCTGTCATTTTTTGAAAATTTCACCATACACTCTTCCTTTTTAAACAATGGAACTAAAAAATATTCCAACAAATAGTGGCTTCCTTAAAAAGACCAATAGATTGCTTTCTATAACTTACTGTCTTTGAGATTTTAAGTTATCATTTTAGCTTTTTAAAGCACAACTTTAAAAAACACAAAAACCTCTCTCTGAATTCTTACACTATTTTTTTACAAATATTATATGACACTTATTATTACATGATATCATATACTGCAGTTATTTTTTCCCCTTAGGAGACTGAAGGCTCCTTTGATACCTGTGGATGACCCAAAACACAACACATGCATATAGCAGACAATAAATACACACTTATTAAGTGAGTGAATTAGTAATAAACTTTTTTATATACAAAATGTTCACATCACACGCAGAAAGCCTCTCAATAACACTTGCTGAGATTATAAAAAATTTGTGGATTTTACAGAAGAGTTGTAAAAAAAAAATTAGAACAAGATGAGCAAGTATCTCTACCTTTGAAATTCCTGACATACTAAACATCTTAAGGAATTTGGGATTCATTAGATAATGTAGTGATTCAGAAGATAGTACTTTTGGATATGTATGTATAAATATGTGTGTCCATACCCTTTCATGTATATACATATACATATACATATACATGCATTATAGGTTGTGTACATATATCCAATTTCAGGAGATTTTTAATCTTACATATCCAGTTAATTGTCAATCTCGCTATTACTTGTCTCCTACTTGTCTGACTAATGGTCTCTTTTTTTTTTTGATAGTTATTCTATTCACATAAACATCCATCAACCTGGATCAGACCCTCATCACTTTTCACTTGAACTCTAATAGACTCCTATGTGGTCCCTCTGGCTCCAGTTTCTTCCCTTTCTAACCCATCATCTTTAAAGCTGACAAAATGATTTTCCTAAGCACCTAACTCTGACAACCTCTTCAGACTCCAGGGCTTCACATTACTTCTAGGATCAAGTAGAAATTGCTCTGTTTAGCATTTTAAGTCCTAAAAGTCCCATACAATTCAGCTCCTTTTTAGATTTTACATTACACTGCACATTCTTCCAAACAGCCATACTGGTTGCCTTTTGACTCTTGAACATTTCCCATCTCTATGACTTGACAGGCTCTCTTCTCTTCTTGCCTATCTCCTTAATTTTCAAAATTTTCAAATTGCTCAAGTGCTTTAACACATGAGATCTTTCCCTATTCCTCAGATATTAGTTCCATCCTCCTCCAAAAAAACCCTTCTCCTGGATTTCTTACTTTCTTTCCTTCTCATATTTAAGAACATAGCATTTTTACATATGTAAAGTGTATAAATATGTAAATATAGTCACTTTACTAAATCAGAAATTCCCTTAAAGCAGGGAATATTTAATTTTTATATCACTCATGCTTAGCAGGCATTTAATAAATGCTTTAAAATTTTTAAAAAATTATCTGAAATGTACTGTTTTTAGATGAGAATACCACTGACATTACTATCCACAAAAAACTAGAAATTCAGTTATTAAAGTTTTAAAAAGATCTAAATATAAGGAATTTTCACTTATACAAATATATCCTATGGTATGGAATCTGAAGAGTATTATGGTGGGACACTAATTTATAACATCCAAAATAGCTTATCTTCCATTTGGATTTTCACCAAAATTATTATACCTAATACTGTTTTAATACAAAATTCATTTTCATAGAGGCAGCTAGGTGGCACAGTAGATAGAGCACCAGCCTTGAAGTCAGGAGGACCTGAGTTCAAATTTGACTTCAGATACTTAACACTTCCTACCTATGTGACCCTGTCACTTAATCCCAATTGCCTTAGCAAAAAAAAAAAAAAATTCATTTTCATAGTTCCCAAACTTGGAACGATTATTACCTAAAGGGAAAAACCCCTCAAATTCATTATGCTTTTTCTCCCTATATCACCCCGCACCCCCTGCCTTCAAGGTTAAAATTCAATACCTTTTTGGGTGAATAAGGAAGGGCATAAGTACTCTTTCAATAGAGTAAACTTTGTATTTTTTAAAATAATCAATACTTAAATCAAGCTTTTGACCAAAAGCTGCATGTCCCAAAGTGGATCCTTTAAGGCTAGTCTATTCAAAATTATGTAATTTTTCTTGGCCTATATTTGTCCTTAATCAATTTGGAATTATTCCCTCAAAATCACTAAACTGTATATACCCTTTGAATCAGTGACACCTCAAAGAAATCAAAGAAAAAAAGGACCTAAATATACAAAAATATTATACTAACAGTTACTTTTTGTGGTGGCAAAGTAAGGGAAACCAAGGGGGTGACCATTAACTGGGGAATGGCAGAACAATTAAGGTATTATGGATGTAATGTTAATACATTTTGTCATTTTAAGACATGAACAAAGAAACAGATTCAGAGAACCCTAAGAAGACCTTTACTGAAGTAAGCAGAACCAGAATTTTTATACCATAACAGAGTAAAAATGAACCACTTGGAAAGATTTTTAAAATTCTGATAAATTCAACAATCAACAATTTTGATTCTAGAGTATAAATGAAGAATATTATATTAACCTCCTGGTAAAAACAGGTGATAGATTCAAGAGTACAGAATCACTGACTATGGATATTTATTATAAGAGCTTTGTTTTTCTTATTTCTTTTTCCACAAAGGGAAGGAAGAGAGAAAGTTTAAAAGGAGAGAAAATATATGATTAATATTGGGAAAAAAAGGAAAATAAAAGCTACATAAAAATATATACATGTGCTCTGAGCATGTGATATGCCAATAAAGTTCCATTAAAATTTCCTTCTAAAAAACAGTGAGTATATGACCTTTATTTTTCTGGTTTTGACTAAAATAATAACACTGGCTTAATTTCATTGCCTACAGAACTGTTACCCATTTAATGACAGATGGCACTGTCAGATGAGTCCTTAGGGCAGATTCTTAATGAATACTAAACTATTAGGAAAATGTTATGGGAATGGCTCTAAATATTGCCAATAACCTAAATAAGTTACTCAGAAGCTATCTAATGTTATGCCTTGAATTTTATCACTACTACTTTTTACCTGAAAATTAAGAACACAGCAAAATGTGTTGCTCTTAATTATGATGATATATTAGAAAATGATATATGTTAAGCTGTTTTTTCTATTATAGATGATGGATTTGCATTGACTCAGCTCTATTATCTATTCCCTTGTGATCAACGACATACATTATTCAGACATTTGGCCTGTGTTAAGACAAAAAATCTGTAGCCAAGGAAGGTAAATCAACTAGCCTACATGGAGTCTGAATGGGAGACCTTGACCTCATTAGCACAGTACTCTAAGCAATTGCATTGAATAGAAAGAATTATTGAAGAAAAGAGAAACGATACATTTTAGTATAACAAAAAGTATGTTACAAAGTTAAATCCTAAACTGTAAAAGAAATATATAATTTGCAATTCTGGTATTAGGAAGTAAGACTAGAACACATATTATAGGCAAACTATACATCAGACTATGACTATATCTAATTCTAAAATTGAAAAGGCATCTTAGAAATTAATTAATCCAATTTTCTATCCATTATTTTATTTTGGTCAACATAATTTTACTTTTAGAAAGTAAATCTGAATGTATTTTAAAATTAAAGATTATAAAATTTTTAGATGAACACAGTTTTCAGAGGAAGAAATCAAAATTATTAATGGCTATATGGAAAAAAGTTCTAAATTACTCATAATTAGATAAATGCAAATTAAAACTATCACTTAAGCACTTCACATCCATCAGTTTGGCACAGCTGACAGAAAGGGAAAATGATAAATACTGAAGGGGAGTTGTGGGAAAACAGGTACATTCTTTGGCAGATTTCTGTACCTCCTTTTTAAGGAGCTGTTTCCTTCAGTAAATTTTTGTACATCTTTCTCCATCTTTTATGCTGACTTTATTAAGCTACTGACTTTTTTTCATGATTTTATTGTATCATTCTCATTTCTTTTTCAATTTTTCTTCTACATCTCTCATTTAATTTTAAAAATCCTTTCTGAACTCTTCCAGGAAGTCTTTTTGGACACGAAACTTATTATTATTATTTTGCAGCTTCATATGTAAGCATTCTGACTGTCTTCTGATCTTCTGTCATCAAAGTTACTTTCTATGGTCAAGTTGTTTTATTGTTGTTTGCTCATTTTCCAGCCTACTTTATGCCTTTTAAAATTGAATTTTGCTTCTAGAGTAGAGAGGGCACTGTCCCAAGTTTCTTGTGCTGGGAGCTCCTGGGGTGTGAGGCCTGCCTGCTAGCCCGCTGCACTGAGATCACAGGGTCTTGCACACTTGTGCAAGGGCTCAGGGGCCTACCCAGCTTGTTCAGATGTAGCCTGCTGCTGGCTTGCCAGATAGCATCTGCGTTAGTCTACACTTCCTTTTATGCAACCAAGACCTTTTCTTCTTTAAAAAAAAAAAAAAAAAAAAACCTAAGCTATTTTGGGTTGGAAAACTGTTTCATTCCATCTTTCTTTGGTTCTGCTGCTCCAGATTTTATTTTGATGTGTTATTTTATAGTTGTTTAGAAGTGAATTGGGAAGAGTTCGGGTAAGTTCTTGCCTTATTCTTCCATTTGGCTCTGTTCCTCCAGCACAGTAAAACAAATTCAAATGGTCTTCTATCCGGCTCCAGATGGAGAGCTGGTAGCCTCAAGAGTGCAAACTAAAAAAATTTTCTTTTCTGGTCATGGCTAACAGATACTTAAAAACAAACAAACAAACAAAAAAACTATATATTCCTAATAGATTTTGTTTTGTTTTGTTTTGTTTTGCTTTCTCAATAGGTAGGGAGGTGAAGGAGGTGGACTAGAAAAGAGAGAATTTGGAATTGAAAATAAAAATGTATCTTTAAAAAAAGAAAAGGAAAGAAGAATGAACTTGAAATAAATGGCCTCAATTTCTCATTAAAATATGACTTGATGTACTCAGCTGAAAGGGATGGGGAGGTAAGGAGGCTTAAGGAGAGAAGAGATTTAGGGCATCCAACGAACAAGAGAAAAAACAAATGGGGTCAAAATAAAATTAGTTTTGATTCAGTAAAGGCACAATTGAGATTAGATAATAAAATTTTATAGTAACCCTAAGTCACTTACAGTGGGTAATCCTCTATTTGCATCTATGAGTATTTGAGAAGGAAAAGAGAAGGCAGTTAGTTGAGTTTGGCAAGGTATGAGAAGTCAGCAGGCAAGAGGGCAAGGAATTCTGACATAAAAGAAAAACCAATGCACTGTTGAATTACTTTAAGAATAGAGTCCAAGAGCAATTTAGAACTATGCTCAAAAAGCTATCGAACTGTGCATACCCTTTGACCCAGCAGTGTTTCTATTGGGCTTATATCCCAAAGAAATCATAAAAGAAGGAAAGGGCCCCACATGTGCAAGAATGTTTGTGGCAGCCCTTTTTGTAGTGGCTAGAAACTGGAAACTGAATGGATGCCCATCAATTGGAGAGTGGCTGAATAAATTATGGTATATGAATGTTATGGAATATTATTGCTCTGTAAGAAACGACCAACAGGACGATTTCAGAGAGGCCTGGAGAGACTTGCATGAACTGATGCTGAGTGAAATAAGCAGAACCAGGAGATCATTATTCACGGCAACAACAATACTATATGAGGATCAGTTCTAAGGGACATGACTCTCTTCAACAATGAAATGCTTCAAACCAGTTCCAATTGTTCGGTGAAGAGAGCCATATACACCCAGAGAGAGGGATGTGAAATGTGGACCACAACATAACATTTTCATGTTCTCTATTGAGGTTTGCTTGCATTGTATTTCCTTTATCGGATTATTCTTTCTTGTAGATACAATTTCTCCTGCACAAAAAATGATGTGTGGCAATAACTATACATATATTCGATTTCTTAAGTATTCTAACATAATTATCATGTAGTGGATATCCTGCCATCTAGGGAAGGGGTGGGGAGTAGGGAGGAAAATTTGTAACAGAAAGCTTTGTAAGGGTTAATGTTTAGGAATTACCCATACATATGTTTTGCAAATAAAAAGTATTAATAAAAAAAATAGATAGGATTCCAGGACCTGCAGTCTTTTATTATAGCTGCTGCTAAGTCTTATACAATTCTAATTATAACTACAGAGCATTTGAAAAAAAAAAAAA
>JAJPUD010003087.1:141468-161698 GCA_023553655.1 Myrmecobius fasciatus | reverse complement strand
AGAGTCCAAAATGTGAAGGGGGGAAGTGATGATCTTATTATATCTAATAGCGTCTTTATAGAACTCTCTAGAAATCTGATATATTTTTCACTACTGACATCACCCTCCTATTTCCTTATAAATTTAGAAAACTTTTATACCCTTTTAAATGTGAATATTATCCCCTCTTTAACCCAATTCTGTTAATGAGATTTTAGCACTACCAAGCGCTTCAGGCTCTCCTGCCCTCCACTATAATAATTCTCCCATTCATACCTCATTTCAATGAGATAATTGCTGCATTATACCTGTTCCTACCCAATTTTATTTTTTAGAATCATCCTATTATATTCAATCTATGTATGAACTTTCAAACTACATTAGTAATGATAACATTCTAGCGTTACAAATAATTTTTCCCAAATAAAAAGTAAAAAAAAAAATTAGGCCTTTTAAAATCCCTTATAATTGGTCTTTCATGTTTACCTTCTTGTGTTTCTCCTAATTCCTGTAGGTCAAATTTTCTCATCAGTTCTGGTCTTTCCTAAAAGTCCTTTAATTAATTAAATATCGTTTTTTTCCTTGCAAGATTATACTTTGCATTGGTGGATAAGTATTCTTAGTTGCAAGCCCAGCTCCTTTGCATCATGGAATATAATATTCTATGTATGCCCTTGTCTTTTTATGTAGAATATGCTAAATCTTGTGTTATCCTGACTAGTTTCAAATACTTAAAGTTTCCTTCTTGTTGTATTTATATTTTCTCCTTGACCTAGACACTTCAAAAATTAGCTACAATGTACCTGCAAATTTTCATCTTGGGCTCTCTTTCATGTGATGATTGGTGGATTTTTTTCAATTTTTATTTTACCTTTTAGTTCTAAAACTTCACAGTAACTTTCCTTAATTACTTCTGGAAGTACAGTGTCTAGATTCCTTTTTTTAATCATAACTTTCAGGTAATCCAACAAATCTAATACTATCTCTTGATGTGTTTTCTAGTCAGGTTTTTTTTGGGGGGGTACATCTTTGTTTCCTCTTCTATTTTTTCACTCTTGATTTTTTTTCTTATTTCAAGGTGTCTTATGAAGTTACTACTTTTCCTTTGCCCAATATTAATTTTTAAGGAGTTATTTCTTCTACAAGTTTTTGGACCTCTTCTTCCAATTAGTTAATTTTCTTTCCATAAATTTTCTTTTTTTTCCTTTTTCTTTTTATTTAATTAAAGCTTTTTATTTGTAAAACATATGCATAGGTAATTTTTCAACATTGACCCTTGCAAAGCTTTCTGTTACAAATGTTTCCCTCCTTTGACCCAGCAGCATTTCTAGTGGGCTTATATCCCGAAGAAATCATAAAGGAAGGAAAGGGCCCCACATGTGCAAGAATGTCTGTGGCAGCCCTTTTTGTAGTGGCTAGAAACTGGAAACTGAGTGGATGCCCATCAATTGGAGAGTGGTTGAATAAATTATGGTATATGAATGTCATGGAATATTATTGCTCCGTAAGAAATGACCAGCAGGACAATTTCAGAGAGGCCTGGAGAGACTTGCATGAACTGATGTTGAGTGAAATGAACAGAACCAGGAGATCATTATAAACGACAACAACAATACTATATGACGATCAATTCTGATGGACATGGCTCCCTTCAACAACAAAATGTTTCAAACCACTTCCAATTGTTCACTGAAGAAAGCCATATACACCCAGAGAGAGGGATATGAAATGTGGACCACAACATAACATTCTCATACTCTTGACTGATGTTTGCTTACACTGTGTTTCCTTTATCTGATATGTCTCTTATGTAGATACGATTTTTCTTGCACACCAATGATAAGTTTGGAAATATGTATACATATATTCGATTTGCCAAGTATTTTAATATAATTAACATGTAGTGGATATCCTGCCATCTAGGGGAGGGGTGGGGAGCTGGGGGGAAAATCAGTAACAGAAAGCTTTGTAAGGGTTAATGTTGAAGAATTACCCATACATCTGTTTTGCAACAACAACAAAAAAAGTTTCCCTCTTATCCCCCACTCCCTCCCCTAGATGGCAGGAAGTCTAATACATGTTAATTATGTTAAAATATTTAACAGATCAAATATGTGTATTTATATTTATACAGTTATCTTGCTGTATAGGAAAAAAAAACCTGAGAAGGAAAACATAATGCAAGCAAACATCAATAGAGAATGTGAAAATTCTATGTTATGGTGCAGACTCAGATCCCATAGGCCTTTCCCTGGGTGTATATGGTTTTCTTCATCACTAAACAACTGGAATTGGTTTGAAACATCTCATTGTTGAAGAGAATCATGTCCTTCAGAATTGATCATTATATAGTCTTATTGTTGATCTCCCGGTTCTGCTGATTTCACTTAGCATCAGTTCATGCAAGTCTCTCCAGGCCTCTCTAAAATCATCCTGCTGGCCGTTTCCTACAGAACAATAATATTCCATGACATTCATATACCATAATTTATTCAGCCATTCTCCAACTGAAGGGCATCCATTCAGTTTCCAGTTTCTAGCCACAACAAAAAGGGCTGCCACAAACATTTTTGCACATGTGGGTTCCCTTCCCTCCTTTAAGATCTCTTTGGGATATAGGCCCAATAGAAACAGTGCTGGGTAAAGGGTATGCACAGTTTGATAATTTTTTGAGGATAGTTCCAGATTGCTCTCCAGAATGGTTGGATCCATTCACAGTTCCACCAACAATGTATCAGTGTCCCAGTTTTCCTATAGCCCCTCCAACATTCCTCATTATCTTTTCCTGTCATCTTAGCCAATCTGACAGGTGTGTGGTGGTATCTCAGAGTTATCTTAATTTGCATTTCTCTGATCAATAGTATTTGTAGCACCTTTTCATATGACTAGAAATAGTTTTAATTTCATCATCTGAAAATTATCTGTTCATATCCTTTGACCATTTATCGATTGGAGAGTGGCTTGAATTCTTATAAATATGAGACAATTCTCTATATATTTTAGAAATGAGGCCTTTATCAGAACTATTAGATATAAAGATGATTTCCCAATTTATTGCTTCCCTCCTAATCTTGATTGCATTAGTTTTGTTTGTACAAAAACTTTTTAACTTAACATAATCAAAATAATTTATCTGGTGTTCAATTAAGAGTTCCAGTTCTTCTTTGGACACAAATTCCTTCCTTCTCTACAGGTCTGAGGGGTAAACTATCCTATGTTCTTCTAATTTGCTTATCTCACTCTTTATACCTAAGTCATGAACCCATTTAGATCTTATCTTGGTATGTGGTGTTAGGTGTGGGTCAACCCTTAATTTCTTCCATACTAGTTTCCAATTTTCCCAGCAGTTTTTATCAAATAGTGAGTACTTATCCCAAAACCTGGGGTCTTTGGGTTTATCAAACACTAGACTACTATAGTGATTGCCTGGTTTGTCCTGTGATCCTATCCTATTCCACTGATTGACTACTCTATTTTTTAGTCAGTACCAAATGTTTTTGATGACTGCTGCTTTATAATATGGTTTTAGATCTAGCACAGCAAGGCCACCACCTTCATCAGCCTTTTTTTTTTTTTCCCATTAATTCCCTTGAAGTTCTTGATCTTTTTTTTATTCTTCCAAATGAACTTTGCTACTATATTTTCTAGATCTGTAAAATAATTTCTTTGGAGCTTGATTGATATGGCACTAAATAAGTAAATTAGTTTGGGTAGTACTGTCATTTTTATTATATTTGCTCGGCCTACCCATGAGCACTTGATGTTTTTCCAGCTGATTAAGTCTGACTTTATTTGTGTGGAAAGTGTTTTGTAGTTTAGTTCGTATAGTTCATGACTGTTCTTGGCAGATAGATTCCCAAATATTTTATACTATCAACAGTTATTTTGAATGGAGTTTCTTTTTGTATCTCTTGCTGCTGAACTTTGTTGGTAATATACAAAAATGCTGATGATTTATGTGGATTTATTTTGTATCCTGCAACTGCTAAAGTTGTGAATAGTTTCTACAAGTTTTTTAGTTGAGTCTCTAAGGTTCTCTAAGTATACCATCATATCATCTGCAAAGAGTGATAATTTGGTTTCCTTATTACCTACTCTAATTCCTTTAATCTCTTTTTCTTCTCTTATTGCCAAAGCTAACATTTGTAATACAATATTGAATAGTAATGGTGATATTGGGCAGCTTTATTTCTCTCCTGATCTTTTTGGGAATGGTTGTAGTTTGTCCCCATTACATATGATGCTTGCTGATGGTTTTAAATAGATGTTACTGATCATTTTAAAGAAAAGCCCATTTTTTCCTATATTCTTTTAATATAATTTTTTAAAATGGTTTTTAATAGGAATGGGTATTGGATTTTACCAAATGCTTTTTCTGCATCTATTGAGATAATCATATGATTTTTGTTAGTTTGGTTATTAATATAATTGATTGTGCTGATAATTTTCCTAGTATTGAACCAGCCCTGCATTACTGGTATAAATCCTACTTGGTCATAGTGTATTATCCTGGGGATGACTTTCTGTAATCTTATTGCTAATATCTTATTTAAGATTTTTGCATCAATATTCATTAGGGAAACTGGAATATAGTTTTTTTCCTCTGTTTTCACCCTACCTGGTTGAGCTATCAGCACCATATCTGTATCATAAAAGGAATTTGGTAGTACACCTTTTTACCCTATTTTTTCAAATAGTTTATATAGTATTGGAATTAATTGTTCTTTGAATGTTTGGTAGAATTCACATGTAAAGTCATCTGGTCCTGGAGATTTTTCCTTAGGGAGTTGATTAATAGCTTGTTCTATTTCTTTTTTCCAAAATGGTGCTATTTAAATAATTTATTTCCTCTTCTGTTAATCTAGGCAGTCTATTTTTGTACATATTCCTCCATTTCATTTAGATTATCAAATTTGTTGGCATAAAGTTGGGCAAAGTAACTCCTAATTATTGCTCTAATTTCCTCTTCATTGATGGAAAGTTCTCACTTATCATTTTTGAGACTAACAACTTAATTTTCCTCTTTCTTTTTTCTAATCAAATTAACTAAAGGCTTATCTATTTTGTTGTTTTTTTCATAAAACCAACTCTTAGTTTTATTTATTAATTCAATAATTTTCTTATTTTCAATTTTATTAATCTCCCCTTTTATTTTCACAATTTCCAATTTGGTATTTAATTGAGGATTTTTAATTTGTGCTTTTTTAATAAGCCCAATTAATTGATCTTCTCTTTCTCTCTGTTATGCAAGCAAACATCTAGAGATATAAAATTACCCCTTAAAACTGCTTTGGCCGTATCTCACAAATTTTGGTATGTTGCCTCATTGTCATTCTCCTGGATGAAATTATTGATTGTGTCGACAATTTGCTCTTTCACCTATTCATTCTTTAGGATTAGATTATTTAATTTCCAATTAACTTTTGGTTTATTTTCTCCTGGCCTTATATTGCATGTGGTTTTTATTGCATCATGATCTGAAAAAATGCATTTACTATTTCTGCCTTTCTGCATTTGATTTTCAGAGTTTTATGCCCTAATACATGGTCAATTTTTGTGTAAGTTCCATGAACCACAGAGAAAAAAGTAAATTCCCCTCTATCTCCATTCAATTTTCTCCAAAGATCTATCATACCTAACTTTTCTAACATTTTTTTTTACCTCCCTAACTTCTTTCTTATTTCTTTTGTGGTTTGATTTATCTAATTCAGAGAGAGCAAGGTTGAGATCCCCCACTAGTATAGTTTTGCTGTCTATTTCCTCTTGCATCTCTCAACTTCTCCTCTAGGAATTTGGATGTCATACCACTTGGTGCACATATGTTTAGTATTGATACCACTTCATTATCTATGGTACCCTTTAGTAAAATATAGTTTCCTTCCTTATCTCTTTTAATTAGATCTATCTTTGCTTTTACTTGATCTGAGATCAGGATTGCTACCCC
This sequence comes from Myrmecobius fasciatus, assembly GCA_023553655.1. Lineage (NCBI taxonomy): Eukaryota > Metazoa > Chordata > Mammalia > Dasyuromorphia > Myrmecobiidae > Myrmecobius > Myrmecobius fasciatus. The sequence goes on along the minus strand of JAJPUD010003087.1, from coordinate 155,775 downwards.
TGCTTTTTTTTTGTTCACCTGAAGCATAATAAATTCTGCTCCAGCCTTTTACCTTCACCCTGTATGTGTCTCTATGCTCCAGATGTGTTTCTTGTAAACAACATATTGTTGGATTCTGGGTTTTAATCTAGTCTGCTATCCACTTCCATTTTATGGAAGAGGTCATCCCATTCATATTCACAGTTAAAATAACTAATTCTGTTATTTCCTGCCATCTTATTTACCCAAAGTTATGCTTTCCTCTTTCTTTTCCCCTTTCTTCCTTCTCCCCTCCCCAATATTTTGCTTTTGATGACCAACTCCCTCAAACAGTCCTCCCCTTTAGAGCTCCTCCCCCTTTTTTACACCTTTCCCCTAATTCTTCTATTTTCCCTTCTATTAGTCTACTCCTATTTTTTTCCTCCTTTCCCTCCCACTTCCCTATAAGGAGGGACAAGTTTCTCTATGAAACCAAATGTGTCTGATATACTCTTTTAGAGCCCAATATGATGAGAGTAAGATTCACACAAAGCTCATCCCCTTCCCTTGTTTTCCTCAATTATATTAGGTTTTCTTTGCCTCTTCATGAGATTTTACTTTATTTTTACCTCCTTTTTTTTAACCTTATTTTATCTCCTTTCCCCTCTTTTCCCAGTATGATCCCCTTTCCAACTCTAGTTTCTTCTTCATGCTATCAAAGTATCTTCACATTATCATATTCTCTAAGTATAGCCATAATAGAAATATAGTTCTCAAGAGTTCTTTTTATCTTTTTATGCTTCTCTTGGAGTCTGTGTTTGGAGGTCAAATTTTTTGTTCAGATCTAGTCTTTTCATTAGAAATAGGTGAAATTCACCTATATCATTAAATGTCTTATCTTCTTCCCTGGAAGATAATGCTCATTCTAGCTGGTTAGCTTATTCTTGGCTGTAATCCAAGTTCCTTTGCCTTTCAGAATATCTGGTTCCAGACCCTTTGATCCTTTAACATGGAGGCTGATAGATCTTGTATGATTCTAATTACAGTTCCTTGGTATTTGAATTGTTTCTTTCTAGCTGCTTGTAGTATCTTTTCCTTGGTGCAATAGTCATGAAATTTAGCCACAATATTCCTTGGAGTTTTAATTTTGGGGTCTCTTCCAGGAGGTGATTGGTGAATTCTTTCAATGGGGATTTTACTTTCTGATTCTAAAACATCAGGGCAGTTTTTTTCATGATTTCCTGGAAGATAGTGTCTAGGTTCTTTTTTTCATCATGGCTTTCAGGAAGTCCAATAATCCTTAGATTGTCTCTCCTAGATCTATTTTCCAGGTCAGTTGTTTATCCTAGAAGATATTTCATATTTTCTTCTATTTTTTCATTTTTTTGTTTTTGTTTGACTGATTGTTGAAGTTTTATTGAATCATTCACTTCCATTTGTCCAATTCTAATTATTAATGTATTTTTTTTCTTCAGTTACCTTTTTTTAGCTCCTTTTGTAACTGGCCAATTGAATTTTGTGTTCATTGCAGTCTTTTTTCATTTCACCAATTTTGTTTTTCAGTGAATTGGTGTCTTTTTCATATCTCTTTTGTAGGGTATTATGTTTTTTCCATTCCTTCTTGTAATGATCTCGTTTCATTTGCCCACTTTTCTTCTAACTCTCTTTTGAGATTCTTTAAGTAATCTTCCAGAAAGCTTTGTGAAATGGGGACCAGCTCATGTCTCCCTTTGTGGCTTCCTCTGGAGTTGCTTTACCTTTATGAACCTCAGGATCTGGGGTCTGCCCTTCTCTCTCTCCATAAAAGCTGTCTATGGTGAGAGTTCTTTTCTGTTTTTTATTTATTTTTTAAAAAGCTTGAGGTCTGTTTAAAGCAGAGAAGCGGCAGCTGTGGTAATTTGCCCTGGGGCAATTCAGCTGATTGACTTCTGGTGCTGGGCTCTTTGGGCTAGGAACAGCGTTTGCAGTGGATTACAATCTATCTTTTACAAAAGGCAGATCTGCCAAAGCACCTGCCCACAATCAGGGCAGAGTGTTCCAAGAGCCTCAGATAGACTTCCCAGGTGCTTAGAATCTGCCACACTGAGTCAGGTGGCTTCCTGCCCTGTCTCCCAGAGCTGGGCCCTAGCTCAGCAAACTGAACGACCCCTTGCCCATCTGAAACAGACCTGCTCCAAAGCTCCTCCAAGGTAGCTTCTGCTGGGAATGTGTGGTAGTCCAAATTTTTGTGGGTTCTTTGACTTAAAAATCAGTTTAGAGGCTTAATCTGCTATTGGTTTGAGAGAAGGTCAGAGGAGATCACAAAGTCACGTCTTTACTCTGCCATCTTGGCTCCACCCCTTTTTCATAAATTTTCTTGCATTACTTATTTTTTCCTAATTTTTTTCAACCCCTTATTTGATTTTAAAAGTCCTTTTTGAGCTCTTCCAAGAATACTTTTTGAACTTGTGATCATTTTACTTCTTTCTTTGAAGCTTTAAAAGTAACTATTTTGACTTCACTATCTACTGAGTTTGAAATCAAATCTTTCCCCATTCACTATAATAGTTCTCTATGGCCATGTTCTTACTCTTTTGCTTATTCATTTTTAGTACTTTATTTCTTGGCTGTTAACTTTACTTTGGAGTTCAGCTTTAATCCAGAGGTGTCAAGGATAATGTCTCAGGCTTTGGGTTTTTCATGCTACTATTTTCTGAGTCCTATCTGGGAGCCTAATGTCAGATATTCCTCTCTAGCCTAGAGATGTGACTAGGACTCCCCAGCACTGCTGCCACAGCAAAGACTCTTACTCCCTGCAGCCCCTTCAGTGACTGCCAAGTTTCAGCTCAACCCTTTGCTCTAAAACTGAAACCAGGGATTCCAGTATCTCATGAGTTACCATAGCCAGCAGACCCCATTCCCCACTGTGATCACATTCACCAGTATGTATCTGCTCTTTCTCACCCACATTCATGGCTGGGAACTTTGACTAGTCAAAGCATCTGGGTCCCATGTCCAGCACCAGTGGAGGGCCTTGCAATCCTCCCTTTGTCAGCCATCTGACCCCCATATTGTTTGTGGGTAAATACTCCTGAAGTTAAGCCTAACAGCTGCTCTCAGGACTTTTTTGTTGATTGGGTAGTATTTGTATTTCAGATTTCAATTGAATAAAGTGATAATTTCAAATGCAATATAACCAAAATTATTACAATTCTAATGTCTGCAAAAACACTTTGCATATATTATCTCATTGAAAACTCCTAACAACTTTATTAAGAATTACTGGTTTAAAAAAAAAATTAAAAAAAAAAAAAAGAATTACTGGTTTTGCCCTTCCCTATGCAGCCAGTCCCTAAATCCTGTTGTTACTTCCTCCAAAATGCCTTTTACACAAAAAGGGGGAAAAGACCTATTAGTACAAAAATATTTTTCTCTTAAATAAATTAAGAGAATGCTAATCAATTGGGGAATGGCTAAACAGGCTGTGGTATATGGTTGTGATGAAATATTATTGTGCTATAAGACAAGACAAGCAGGATGATTTCAGAAAAATCTGGAAAGACTTACACAAACTGATTCAAAGAGAGCAGAAAGAGAATGTTGTACACAATAACAGAAATACTGTACAATGAAGAACTGTGAATGACAGCTACTCTCAGCAACACAATGACCCAAGACAATTCCAAAAGACTTGATGAAAGATGCTATTTGCTTCCAGAGAAAGAATTGATATGGATTGAAGCATGCTATTTTCCTCCTTCTTTGAGCCTTTTTGTACAAAATTACTAAAATGGAAACATTTTACATGATTTTACAAGTATAAACTATAATGGATTGCTTACCATCTCAGAGAGGAGGAAGGGAAAGAAGGGACAGAATGTGGAATTCAAAATGTAAAAAAAAAATTAAAAATTGTTTTAACATGTTACTGGGGGGAAATGTTATATTATTTAAAATGGCTCTTGCATCTTTTCCTTCCTTTTCATTTCCATTAATACCACACTACATCCAATTCTCCACTTCACACTTGTACTATTATCTGACATAACTGTATGTATATGATTTGCATAATGTTACAGATTTCTAAGAACTAAAAGTGAATATTATTCAAGAGTTCAGTAAAAAAGCAAATAGGAAATGTGGGCAGCTAAAACAAACAAGTGAACAAAAAGCAAAAAGCAAACTATGAAGAAGAACTCGAATAAGGACATTACAAAAAAATGTACAATCAAAAAAAAAAATGGCCTAGACATGAGTCAAGCATAAGAAATAACCAGTTGATAATCTGAGTCTTCTACTGGTATTGTCATGAAGAAAAGGAAAAGCAAAGACTTTTTAATGTATATTGAGTAGATGCTATTGCACAAGTGGACAAGAATAAGAACTGCACCTGATGGGCAGACTTGAAGGATTGCAAGTACTTTCACATCAGCAAATCCTTAATCATTTGAATATTTCTATATTATATAACGTAATGAAATCAACCAACAAATTTCATTTTTTAGTCTTGTCTTTATGAGGTGTTAGAACCAACTATTCATTTACCACTTAAAAATAACTTGAGTATTATAATGTTATCTAAATCTATATTTAAAAGTACTTTAGAGAGACAAAAATTATGTTTTCTTTGAAATTTTGAAAAAAAATACATGGAAATTAATCTGAAATCAGGTTTTTTTTGTAGTAGCAATTCATTAACGATTTGAATTATTTATTCCTCTAAGTTATTTATATATTTTTTCTTATTCATTAACATTGTAGGTACTCAATGTTATAAATTTACTTCCAAAAACTGCTTGGTGGTATCCCACAGATTTTGTTAATTGGCATTACTATTATTTTCTTGTAAATAATGTCATCTTTAAAACTTTTTCTCTCATAAACAACTTCAGAATAGATTTTATTTTTCCCATTTGTATTTTTTACATAATTAAAAAGTTTTATGGCACTGTGGTCTAAAAATCAGTAAAATTTCTTCTTTTTTAATCATTGAGGTTTTGTTCAAATATTCTCATGAAATCCCAAGTACAAATGAAAAAAAAAAGTGTACTCCAGTTCTTCCATTTGGTCCTCTCTCCATGTTATCTCTAGTTTATTAAATAGCATAGATCTGTGATTTGTATTACTCTTTCTGTAAGATTTGTCATAATCTGATAGAAACCTTAAGTTCCCTAGAATTAATTCCATTCAATAAATGTGTATTTAAGAGACCACCAGGAACAATATACTACACTGGAAAATGAAGATTAGAAAATTTTGAATTTCTAGAATTTTAATTTCTAGAAACTAGAAAATTAGATATTGTACTGAATCTCTTGGAACAGTCTAATAAAGGGGTATGAAAGAAAGAGAATTGTAATACAAAATAAGACACAAATAAATAAAAATTGGTAATCATGTCATCTATACTTTTATCCAAATCATTAATAAGAATGTTTAGTACTTTAGATACAAGCATAAATCCCAATGCAGATGAATATCTCTTTCCAAGTTTACAATAAACCATTAATGACTGCTCTTTTTACCCTGGCCATTCAATTAATTCTGAATCCATTCTAATACATTTTATTGGTCCACATCTCTGTCTTTTCCAAAATTATAAAGGTACTTTAATAAAATAATTTGGTAAAAATCGAAGTAAGCTCTATCAACAGTATTCCCTGTCAAAAAAGAAATGAAGATGGTCTGATGTTGTCATGATCCTCTTTGAGAATGAAAGACAAATAACAGGATCTTCACCACCAGCTCTTCATTTGATGAAGGGAGAGGGGTAAGGAAAGAGTTGCAGGGAAGTCAATGTTCTTATTTTAAAGTTTTATTGAGAATGTCTTTTGTTTTTACATTATATCAATGTTCATATACATGTATATATATATGAAAGCTATGATGATTTTATATAATACATATATGAAAACTGATATAATATAAAAATAAAAGGCATCAATAAAACTGCTCTCCTCTTCCCTTTCCCTTGAAACCAAATTAGAAAAAAAGGCAAATAAATGATGTTCACCTTTATTATTTATTCCTTTTTGCTTATATTATTGCAGTCATTTATAGTTTTCCTGGTAATGCTTACTTACTTTTACATCAATTCATATGTTTTCTAAATTCCTTATATTTTATCCTTTTTCATTGCCATATGGTAGAAAGACATGACATGGCACCTGAATTCAAACCCTAGCTGAGATATTTGTTTCCTTGATCACCTTGGGCAAATCATAACCTTTCTCAGTATTATTATTTCTCTCATTTATAAAATAAGTGAGCTGGACAAGATGGCCTTTAAGATCTCTTCTAGTTCCAGATCTATGATGCTATGGTACCATAGTAGCACTGTTAAAACTGTACTACAGTTTTTATCCTTCCTCAAATCACTGGGCTCTCAACTTTGCTTTCAGTTCTTTGCTATGACAAAAAGTACTCCTATGAATATACTGGTGTATATATGGGTATATATGGCTTGTCTCTGACTTCCTTGGGCTACATAATCAGCAAAGGGATCTCTGGGTTAAAGAATAATTAGGTGATGTAGTAGATAGAATACTAAGCTTGGAATTAGGAAACTTTGAATTCAAAATTCTTTCTCAGATACCTCAGCCACCAGCTGTATGATCCTGGACAAGTCACTTCTCTCAGCTTTAGTTTCCTCATTTGTGAGATGAAGTTAGATTGATGGGCTTTAAAGTCCCTTCAGTACTAAATATAGTAATAACAGCTAACATTTACATAGCACCTATGATGTGTTAGACATTATTCTAAGCACTATATATATATATATATTTTCTCACTTTATTCTCATAACCTTGAAAACTAAATGCTATTGTTCCCATTTTTACAGCTGAAGAAACTTAAACAACCAGAGATTAAATGACTTTCCCAGGGTCACATTAGTAAGTGTCTAAGGCCATATTTGAACTCAGGTCTTCCTGAATCCAGAAATGGTGCTATATTCACTATGCCACCTTTATGGTCTATAGCTTTATGGTCTAAGCAAGCTAAGTTCTTCCTCACTTCAAAAAACTGATCATTTCTATCTTTTGCTAAGTGTGAGAAGAAACTATAGTTTTGATTTGCATCTTTAATCATTAATGATGTGAAGCAATTAATAATAAAATAGTTAAAAATCTGTAATTCTTTTGAAAACATTATTCACTTTCTTTACCACTTATTTAACCTATTGGGGAATGGCTCTTACTCTTAAATATTTGTGTTACTTCCCAATATACTTTGAATATCAGATCACTTTCAGGGACAATAAATGTAAATTTTCCTTCTTATCCTAGCTTCATGGATTTCATTGCTAAAAAAGCTTGTCAATTTCATTTAATCAAAATTGCCTTTTTTTTCCCTTTCATGATGACCTCTACCTATTATTTACCAATCATAATTTTATGTTCTACAGTTTTGCCAAGAACCAAAATCAAGTTCACTGGCCTATAATCTGCAAAATCTATTCTCTTGCCTTTTAAAAACCAGGACATGTGCCTTTTTCCAGTGCTGTGGAACCTTGCATTTTCCACTATTTTTCAAATATCACTACTAATGGCTCAGCAATCACATCTTCCAGTTCTTTCAGTACCTGAGGATGTAGTTCATCTGGGCCAGGTGACTTGAATTCATCAAGGCAGCTAGGTGCTTTCCTACTATTTCCATACTTATCTTGGTTATCAACTCCCTATTAGCCATTTTTGTTCGGTCCTTTCCCATCCAAAGATCAGTCTCCTTGACAGAGAAAACAGAAGCAAAATAAGAATTGAGCATCTCTGCCTTCTCTGTCATTCGTTATCACTGTCACTTCAACCCTGAGAAGGGAATGCCCTTTCCCCCCAAATACAGTTAAAACACACACACACACACACACACACACACCCCTTCTTTTTATTATCCTTTTCTTCACATTCTGACCTCAGCTCTTGAGCGTTATCACTCCTGACACTAATTTTTCTAGGACTATACCAGGTTCTTAAATTCATCTTCTGTTACCTGCTCTTGTTTCCACCTTCTTAAAATCTTGGGATATCCACACCAGTTACTTCAGAGAACTTCCTACTTTTACTAAACTCAGAATTGTTGCCCTTTGTTGAGATTTTCATTCTTGAGTCTCCTATGCTTCATGGACTGACTTCTCCTGCAGAATTTTTAGTCCATGTGATCCTGCTTTGCCTTTCCTTAAGACCTTTAAAAAAACAAGTTCTCCAAAATCTGGGGTACTTGTCAGTTCATGTCCAGATTCCTCTTGCTTTTTTTAGTCAGAAACCCTAACAGGACATAGTTACTTTTTTTGGGAGGAGGGAGTGAAGCAATTGGGGTTAAGTGACTTGCTCAGGGTCAAACAGTTAGTAAGCAAGAATTGCTTGAGGCCACATTTGAACTCAGGCCCTTCTGACCTCAAGGTCCTGCACTATCCATTACAACATCTAGCTGCCCCAGGGTGTTATTACTTCTTCTTCTTCTTTTTCTTTTCTTTTTTCCTTTTTGCTGAGGCAATTGAGGTTAAGTGACTTGCCCAGGGTCACACAGCTAGGGAATGTTAAGTGTCTGAGATTAGATTTGAACTCAGGTCCTCCTGACTTCAGGGCTGGTGCTCTATCCACTGCGCCACCTAGCTGCCCCAGTGTTGTTACTTCTTAAAAGGTTCCTCACAGTTTTAGAATAGAAAGGGAGAATCAGATTCAAAATAGGATTTCTTTGTTCCTCTTTAGAAGGATATCATCATCATTAAAGCAAATCAAAAAGCTGTTAGCTGCCTGCTTTTGGCATATAGCTATAGCAGATGCCTATATAACAGAAGACTCCCATCTCTATTACATCATCTACATAGTCTGTAATATACTAGGGTAACAAAAATCATTTCTATTTGGATCCTTGACCTAAATGCATTGCATCATGGTTCCCCTTTCTGATTCCTAGGTTTTTTTCCCATGAGTATATCTTCTTAATAAACAATGCTACTTCTTACTTTCTTCCTAATCTAGTCCTGTTTCTTATGAATAAGGAAAACTCATTCAGAACAATAATTATAACTTCCATTCCACCAACTCTCACTGATACCTAATGAAATTCGATTCCTTGACTTAAATAAGAAATGCTTTATTTTGAGGGTTACTCAAACTTTGGGGATTTGAGGTCATGTGTTTTACTACTGGCTCCTTCCTTGGATTTTTTTTTTCCTTCTATAAACTTACGGGTATCTCAATTTCTATTCTTCCTTAACTGCAACTATTCTCTAGAGCTATATTCTCTATTTTTGATGGGTATAAATCAACAATTTTTTCCTTCCCCTAGTTTTAAAATTTTAAATCCTTTTGTTAGTTTCACAAAATACCAAGGAAATAGATTCCTTGAAAAATTTGACACACACCCCTAAAGCAAAAAAAAAAATTCTGAAAACAAAAATGGAACATTTTCATAAGCACAAAATAAAGCATATGGCATATAAAACTGTAAGTTTCATCATATCCTTTGTTTTGTGTTTTTTAAAGCATATACCAAGTTCAGGGTGTTTATTCCAAAAGCTGAGCTGTCTATTTCCCTCCAAACCCTCATTCTGTTATTTTCTTATCATGTTTTTAAATGCTTTAATGAAATCTGTTCCTTCCTTCCTTTTAGCATCACTACCACTAGCTCTGCTCTTTCTACCAATTTCTCTCCCTCTCTTGCAATAAGTTAAGATAATCATACAAAACAGACTTACATATTATATATGTCCAAAAATATCTCACTTTACATTTCTAATCTACCATATCTCTGACAAGAAGAAAGAAGCAGGCTTTATCATAAGGTCCTCTAGTAAAAATTGATTGATGCATTAATCATTATTAAATCTTTGTAAGTTGTTTTTCTTTACAATATTCCAATCATTATATAAATTATTCTATTTCCAATTCAATTCATACAAGTATTCCCTGGTTTCTCTGCATCTTTCAATTTTGTTTCATATGAAGCAATTAATATCTTATTTCATGCATATACCATAATTTGTTCAGCCATTCTCCAAATGACAGAAATCCATGCAATATATACTATTATGCTATGACAAAAAGTATTACTATGAATATTTTTATACAAATCGATCCTTTCCCCTATTTATTTCATTTCTTTTAGATATATACTCAATAGTTACATCACTAGATCAAAAAGGTATGCATAGTTTGAAGTTGTTGTTCAGTTGTGTCGAACCCTTTGAGGTGACCCTATGTACCATAGTGTCCATGGGATTTTCTTGGCAAAGATACTGGAGTGGTTTGCCATTTCCTTCTCCAATTAACAACAACAAAAAAATCATACTGTTGCTTATTATTTGGATTTCTTCCTTAAGAGAAAATTTGTACATAGCCTTTTATAATTTGTTATAATTTATGTCAATTCTGCTTATAACTTAAAATATATGTTCCTAAAAAGTACTGTTATATGCAAAATTATGCAATAAAAAACAGGCATTACAGGGAAAATGGGGCTAGAGACACAATGCCCAAAAACATCATCAGTGGCACATTAAAAAAAAAGATAACATAATTAAAAAGCAGTGGCATATATTGACCTAGAAAAAATTACAACAAAATTCATCTGGAAGAACAAAAGATCAAGAATTTCAAGGGAATTAATGTAAAAGTAAAAAAAAAAAAAAAAAAAAAAAGCAAATGAAGGCGGCATAGCTGTGCCAGATTTAAAACTATATTATAAAGCAGCAGTTATCAAAACCATTTGGTACTAAGAAATAAGAGTGGTGGATCAGAGGAATAGGTTAGGTTCACAGGACAAAACAATCAATGACTATAGTAATCTAGTGTTTGACAAAGCAAAAGACCCCAGCTTTTGGGATAAGAACTCACTATTCAACAAAAACTGCTGGGAAAATTGGAAATTAGTATGGAAGAAACTAGGCATTGACCCACACCTAATACCTTATACCAAGATAAGGTTGAAATGGATTCATGATCTAGACATAAAGAATGATATTATAAACAGGTTAAAAGAACATAGTATAGTTTACCTCTCAGATCTGTGGAGAAGGAAGGAATTTGTGACCAAAGAAGAACCAGAAATCATCATTAATCACAAAACAGAAAATTTTTACTATATCAAGTTAAAAAGTTTTTGTGCAAACAAAACTAATGCAGACAAGATTGGGAGGGAAGCAATAAATTGGGAAATCATTTTTATATTAAAAGGTTCTGATAAAGGCCTCATTTCTAAAATATATAGAGAATTGACTCAAATTTATAAGAATTCAAGCCATTCTCCAATTGATAAATGGTCAAAGGACATGAACAGACAATTTTCAGATGAAGAAATTGAAACTATTTCTAGTCATATGAAAAGCTGCTCCAAATCACTACTGATCAGAGAAATGCAAATTAAGACAGTTCTAAGATACCACTACACACCTGTCAGATTGGCTAAGATGACAGGAAAAGATAAGGAGGAATGTTGGAAGGGATGTGGGAAAACTGGGACACTGATACATTGTTGATAGAATTGTGAATGGATCCAACCATTCTGGAGAGCAATTTTGAACTATGCTCAAAAAGTTATCAAACTGTGCATACCCTTTGACCCAGCAGTGGTTCTATTGAGCCTACATCCCAAAGAGATCTTAAAGGAGGGAAAGGGACCCACATGTGCAAAAATGTTTGTAGCAGCCCTTTTTGTGGTGGCAAGAAACTGGAAACTTAGTGGATGCCCATCAATTGGAAACTGGCTGAATAAATTATGGTATATGAATGTTATGGAATATTATTGTTCTATAAGAAACGACCAGCAGGATGATTTCAGAGAGGCCTGGAGAGACTTGCATGAACTGATGCAAAGTGAAATGAACAGAACCAGGAGATCATTATACATGGCAACAACAAGACTATATGACGATCAATTCTGAAGGACAGGGTTCTCTTCAACAATGAGATGATTCAAACCAGTTCCTATTGAACATCTTTTTTATGCTTGCAATATTTTTCTTTGAACTTGTAAACTCTGGACTTTGGTTTCCTGCAAGATTCAACTAGGCATTTCTTTTATCCCAGATTTTAAAATTTCACAGTGACTGATGAACTGTATTTTCACTTTGTCTTCTTTTTAGTAAATGTGGGCAATTTATATTAATGATTTCTTGAAATGCTGTAAGCAGATTTTGGCAATGTTGTGGTTTTTGAAGAGTTCAAAGATTATTAAATTATTTTTCTTTTACTTGGTTGGTTTTATTTTGTTCTATTATTTGTCAATTAATTGAGTAACAGTATTCTGTATAGTTTAACTTTCAAAGAATTTGCCACTGAGATACTGTAATGCTCAGGGAGAAACTGAGGCAGTATCACACATTGGAAATTAGGTAATACTTCACTGATGTTAATTGAGAGTTCAGAATCCATACCTATGGATCAGGCTGCTGGGACTCATGTCTCAAAGCACGCAGTCCAGCTCAGAGAATTAGACTTGACAGTCATGTCAGCCAACTGAATAGTATAAAGTATTCATCATCTCATTGGTGGAGAACACGATTTTTATAATCTCTATTGGCCAGGGGGACAAAGAACTCATGGGAACAGCTGAGCACATCTGGTGTTCAAAGAAACCATAAATTCAGTTCTGGCAGTTAAGGAGCAAAGGATGCCAGAAACTGGGAGAAGACAGTAAGTCTGGGTCATACAAATAAGGAGTATGTCGAGGTTGGCCATCTGGAGGTTTTATAACTCCTTTGGAATGTGAGTCCAATTATTTCTGATGGTCAGGAAGTGGGGTTGCTATTTTTGGGCAGAACAATTAAGGGAAACTGAGACAGGGAAACTGTGGTACAACAATACGATTTTGCACATTTGTTCTAAGATATTTAGTCTCCTTCCATTTTTTCCCTTCCAAAGCTCTTATTTCAATATTTATTTCCTGATTAATTTCTCATAGGTACTTGCCACTGGGATACAATTTTGCACATTTGTTTTAAGATATTTAGTCTCCTCTTTCCATTTTTTTCCTTTGCAAAGCTCTTATTTCATTATTTATTTACTGATTAATTTCTCATAGATTTCTCAGAGTTCTTATGCACAAGTCATTTTCCCTTCTAAGATCTTTTAACTTTAAAACCTATGATTTTTTAAAAAAAATTACCGCATTACCAGCTCAAATTGGAAAAACAACAAAAGGAGAAATCATGAGCAAAGTTTAATCTGAAATCAATTAAATCAGAAAACCTCAAGAGCATTTATAAATGAACTCAAGGGGAAAAGATGTAAAATGGAACTATCTGCTAGTTATTCTCTGCAATTTATTTTTATCATCAGTGATGACAGAAACATCACACTGAAAAACTAATATCGCAGTATCCAATATGTTATAAGAGGAAATAAAAACAACATTCAATATAAGGAAGTTAGGAATGATGTAAACTGCGTTCCCCTTGATCATGGTGGGGAAGGGTTGGAAAGACCCTAAATCAAAACCCCTCCAGGCCTTTGGGAAAGGCTATACCCTCCAGTTCATAGATGGTATTTCCACCTATTCAATTGGAGATCTTGGCCTAGGGCATAATCACCGCCCTCCATAGAAACAAGCCCTTAATCTCCCCAGCTTCAACCCACAGAAGGCTAAATAAAAGGAGGACTCTGAATCCCAAACAGCTACTTCTCTTTTAAAACTGGCCTGCTGGGAAAGTTGTTTTATCAGCGTAATAAATCCATTTTTTGCCACAAACTTCTCACCTCATTCATTGGGGTTTGCGAATTCTTTCAAAGGGGATCTCTCAACCCTCCTTTCTCATACCTCAACAGGAAGAAATTGGACCTTATCTAATAGACAGAAAAAAAAAATCCTGGAGGTCACAGGTGTAGCGATAAAAAATAAAAAGGGAAATAGATTCTAAGACAAAATGCTATATGCAGTTACTTAACATTTCTCTCAAAACCTTTCCTCATTTTCTCTTTTTTTTCCTATTAACTTCCTTTTTTTTAAAATTAAAGCTTTTTATTTACAAAACCAAAACATATGCATGGGCAATTTTTCAACATTGATCCTTACAAAGCTTTCTGTTACAAATTTTTCCCCCCTTCCCCCCTCCCCTAGATAGCAGGAAGTCCAATACATGTTAACCACGTCAAAATACTTGACAAAGTGAATGTGTATACATATTTACACAGTTATATTGTTGCACAAGAAAAATCGGATCTACAAAAAAAAAAATCTGAGAAGGGAAGCATAATGCAAGCAAACATCAAAAGAGAGCATGAAAATGTTATGTTGTCCACATTCAGATCCCTCTCTCTGATGTATATGACTATCTTCAACGCTGAACAATAGGAACTGGTTTGAATCACATCATTGTTGAAGAGAACCATGTCCATCAGAATTGATCATCATATAGTCTTGTTGCTGTGTATA
>JAJPUD010003087.1:111886-141368 GCA_023553655.1 Myrmecobius fasciatus | reverse complement strand
CATAGGAACTGGTTTGAATCACATCATTGTTGAAGAGAACCATGTCCATCAGAATTGATCATCATATAGTCTTGTTGCTGTGTATAATGATCTCCTGGTTCTGCTCATTTCACTTAGCATCAGTTCATGCAAGTCCCTCCAGACCTCTCTGAAATCATCCGGCTGGTCATTTCTTACAGAACAATAATATTCCATAACATTCATATATCATAATTTATTCAGCCATTCTCCAAATGATGAGCATCCATTCAGTTTCCAGTTTCTAGCCACTACGAAAAGGGCTGCCACAAACATTTTTGCACATGTGGCTCCCTTTCCTTTCTTTAAGATCTCTTTGGGATATAGGCCCAATAGAAACACTGCTGGGTCAAAGGGTACCTCATTTTCTCATCTTTCAATGATTCTCATTAAATCAAGGTGAGATAATGTAGTACTAATCTTTTTAAAATACCTTAGAGTTTCAGGTAAAATAGGAGATTTCCTTTACCTCCCAAAGGAAAGTGGAGAGTGGCACAGATTAGCACATAAGAGTATTTACCCAGAAGGCATAGTGATATGCCGATAAATTTAACAAGTTTAACAACTGCCCTCTGAAAAAAGCACGTCTGTGGAAAAAAGCAGTATGTGTATATACACACATATTTGTGAATATGTATTTATGTGTACATAAATTATTATAAATTTTACTAATACAAAGGAAGTATAGCACACTTAACAATGACTATACAATACTCTTTATTGTAAATTCCATATAGCCAAGTGAGTCTTACAAAATGTTTACATTGGTTCTTGTTGAACTCATATCCATAACAAACTTATGGTGTCAAACTTGACAAATGATTTGACAAAAAAATTACATTCCAAGCTGTCCTTTCCCCAATAAATTTATTGCCATTAAATTTTATGATTTAATACTGTTAAAACTATTTTTCACCCATAATTATATTTTTTAACTAAAACTTTTCAGTTTCAGCACTTTTGAATGTAACAGTGCTGTCTTTTTTGCTGTTTGTCTAGTTAAAAAAAGTCAGAACATTATTTGATTCTACATTACAATCAATAAAATCCTTCAAATAATTTTAAGTAAATTTAAAATTTTAAAATTTTATTTAAATAACAAAATCTCCTCCCCATTGCTTATCCAAGGTGAAGTTAGTTTTTCATACAGCCACCAAATGTGTGGTTCTAAGAAACAAAAATAATTTAAAATGCTTTTATCATTGTGATCAATAAATGATATAAGTTCATATATTAAGTTATTATTTTCTAACAACATGTTCCTAGGAATATGTATTACACATTTATAATTTTTATTAAATGGAATATCCTTAAGCTTATCTAACTTAATCTAATCTTCAACTTGAGATTCATGCTTTCTAGTGCCAATCATTAAATTTTGCAAAGCATATTTTATAGTGACTTTGATTAATTTTTGTACTTTCTAAATGTTGGTTGGTTTTTACTGCAATGCAATAGAAAGTAATGAAAATTCTTCAAGAATGTCAAGTGTTAAAGATCTTGCTCCTGTGGTCTCCTGATTCAGCTTCAGTTCATGTAAGTCTTTCCAGATTTTTCTGAAATCAGCTTGTAGGGTAGCACTTTTTTGATAGTAAAGAATTGGATACAAAATAAATGCCCATTGATTTGTGAACAGCTAAACAAATAATGGAACATTTAATGTAATAGAATATTATTGTACTAAAAGAAATGAAGAATGTGATGAATATAGAGAAACATGGAAAGATCTCCATTAACTGAAGTAGAGTGAAATAAAGCAAAATTAAAAGTTAATATACACAAGGATAACAACATAAACAAAAAGAACCACACACAAATCAAACATGAAAGTTGCAATATTATAAAGAACAAGCATGAAATGAAAGGACATATGACTTAAAAGAATATATTCCTTTACCCCATTCACATCTTTGCTGAAATGGGAGGTCCACAAATATTGTACAATGTATATATTTTCAAACTTTTTCAATGTATTAATCAATCATGCTGATTTTTCCTCTTCTTTGTCTTTAAAAAGGTTTTTAAAAGATTATACGGAATAGCTTTCTGGAAGGGAAAGGAAACTGCAGAAGATTATAGTAATGAACACAAAAGCTATCAATAAAAATTTATTAAATAGTAACTGAATTATCACCTTATACTTATCAAATTGGCCAAAGTAATAAAAGAAGATGATATTCAATATTGCTATGAAAAAACTAGCCATTAACACAGGGATGATAAAGCTAAGAACAGGTTTATCTTTTCATAAATAGAAATTTTGTAGTAAGAATTTAATATTAATTAATACCCTTTGCTCCATTAAATGTATTATACACATATGTATGTATACATATGTATGCACATACATATTTGTGTATATGTGTATGTACAAATAATCTACCATTAGATCAGAGAATGCATAAAATCTGGCATGCAAATATAATGGAATGTTGTGCTATAAGGAATAAAATTTCCATCTAAACAAATAAAAGAAATATGAGTTTTTTTTGTGAAAAGACACAGAATCAAAAATCCTAATAAAAATATATATAATATAATTATATAAGTAAAGAACATTAAAATAGCACAAAGCCTTTGTCAAATACATTAAACGGGTTTAAAAGTATGTCTCATAATATACAAACTTTTGTTTCTTTTAAGAACTACCAAGTAACAAATTATATAATAATTTTAAATTATTTTTTATTGTGTTTACTTGTTTTGGGTAGTTGTTTATGGTTTGGGTTTTTTCCTTGATTTTGTTTTTGCTTATGAAGGTTTATGGAAGGTAAAACAAAATTTATCAGTAAATCAAATGGTTTACCACCATCAAAATGTTTGTTGCTAAAATAAAATATATTTTGAAAAGACAGTAGTTTGCCTATACAATACTTCCAAATGGCAGTAACAGGACATATGGAAGACCATGTAAATGCTGGTATTCATTCAACAAATATTAGAAGACATATATATTAATCTGAATAACCTAAAATTTATTTCTAATCCAAATATTGCCAAAGTTTTATATTGGTTAAAGAAAACTATACACAAAGATCTTGTGTAACATCCTAAAAAGCATTGAAAATTTTTTTTTTTTTTTTTTGCTTTTTTACTGAGGCAATTTGGGTTAAGTGACTTGCCCAGGGTCACACAGCTGTTACGTGTCTGAGACCACATTTGAACTCAGGTCCTCCTGACTTCAGGGTTGGTGCTCTATCCACTGCACCACCTAGCTGCCCCGAAAGTTTTTTTAAAAAAAGATGTAGTTATGAACTGTATGTGTGATTTGAATAGAAAGGTAGCTGACTGTATTTAGAAATTGAATACAACATGAGGAAATGCCAATTCAGTTGATAAAATCCACAGAAGACAATCTAAAATCACAGAATTTGAGACTAACTCACATATGGAAGGAACCCTCAATTACAACATATCCAACAAATAATAATATAACCTCTACTTAATGACCCTCAAGGGAGGAAAATTCATGAATTTCTTAGGCAGTATATTCCACTTCTGGATTTACCTATTTGTACTAAGGCTAAATTGGATTCTATTACTGTAGAGTCCATGCATCCCCTACTTTTCTAGGTTGGGTCTGACTTAGGCCAGTCCCCTGGAAGTTTAGGTTCCAATAGTGGATCAAAATGAGACTCTTTACAATAAACAACAGTAAATAAAAAGAGACTGACTGACTTAGCCACAACGGGATGTCATTCAACAATGCTAGTAGGCACTGACACCTTAAGTTGATTCAGTTTAGCAGTGGATATATAGCATTGGGCTTAAGAGTCAAGGAGATCTCAGTTCAAATACTATCTCAGACAATAATACAGTAATAGAGTCCAAGGAATTCATGAGAAAGAAAACAAAATGCAAACAAACAACAAAAAAGGTGAAAATACTACGCTGTGATCCACTACTCTCTGGGTGCAGATGGCTCTCTCCATCACAAGATTATTGGAACTTTCCTAAATTACCCTGCAATTGAAAAAGAGCCATGTACATCAGAATTGATCATCATATAATTTTGCTGCTGTTGTGTACAATGATCTGGTTCTACTCACTTCATTTGACATCAATTCACTTAAGTCTCTCCAGGCCTCTCTAAAATCATCCTGATTATCATTTCTTTTCTTTTTTTTTTCTTTTTATTTTTTTTAATAACCCTTACATAGCTTTCCGTTACAAATTTTTCCCCCCAACTTCCCCACCCCTTCCCTAGATGGCAGGATATCCACTACATGTTAATTATGTTAAAATATTGGCAAATCGAATATATGTATACGTATTTCCAAACTTATCATTGTTGTGCAAGAAAAATCTTATCTACACAAACAATATATCTGATAAAGGAAACACAATGTAAGCAAACATCAATCAAGGAGTATGAGAATGTTATGTTGTGGTCCACATTTCGCATCCCTCTCTCTGGGTGTATATGGCTTTCTTCAGTGAACAATTGGAGGTGATTTGTAACATATCATTGTTGAAGAGAGCCATGTCCCTGATTATCATTTCTTATAGAACAATACTATTCCATAACATTCATATACCATACCTTATTCAGTCATTCTCCAACTGATGAGCATCCACTCAATTTCCAATTTCTTGGTCTGGGAAAAAAAGGGCTGCCACAAACATTTTTGTACATGTGGGTCCCTTTCCTTCCTTTAAGATCTCTTTGGGATATAAGCCAAAAAGCTTTAATTTAAAAAACAATTAATGGGAAAACAGTATGGCAGAAATGAGGCACTGATCAACACCTAACACTTCAGGCATCAACTAACATTTAACACCCTATACCAAGATAGGGTCAAAATAGCTTCATGATTTAGACGTGAGGTAATTTGATAAGCAAATTGGAAGAACAAGAAATACTCTACTTCTCAGATTTGTGGAAAAGGGAGGAATATATGACCAAAGAAGAACTATAGAACATTATGAAATACAAAATGGATAATTTTGATTACATTAAATTAAAAAAAAATAAACAAAGCCAGTGTATCCAAGACTAGAAGGGAAGCAAAAAGCTGAGGAAAATTTTTTCATTCATTATTTCTGTTAAAGGTCTTATTTCTAAAATGTAGGGAACTTCATCAAATTTATAATAATATAAGCCATTCCCCAATTGATAGATGGTCAAAGGATATGAACAAGCTAATTTTTAGATAAAGAAACTAAAGCTATTTCTATTCATATGAAAAAATGCTCAAAATCACTACTGATTAGAGAAATGCAAATTAAGACAACTCTGAGCTACCACTTCGCACCTCTTCAGATCAGCTAAAATGACAGAAAAAGACAGTGATAAATGTTGAAGAGGATATGGGAAAACTGGGACACTAATACATTGTTGGTGGAGTCGTTAAATTGCTCTCCATTCTGTAGAGCAATCTGGAACTATGCCCAAAGGGCTATCACAAACTGTGTATACCCAGCAGGGTCTCTACTGGGTCTGTATCCCAAAGGAGTAAAAAGAGGGAATAGAACCCACATTTGCAAAAATGTTTGTAGCAGCCCTTTTTGTAGTTGCAAAGGACTGGAAACTGAGATGTCCATCAATTGGGGAATGGCTGAATAAATTATTGCATATAATTGGAATATAAAAAATGATGAGTAAGCTGATTTCAGAAAAGCCTGGAAAGGCTTACATGAGTGAAGTAAGCAGAACCAAGAGAATACTGGACATAGCAAGAACAAATACTATGTGATGATCAACTGTGATGGACTTGGCTCTTTTCAAAAACATGGTGATACAAAGAAATTCCAATAGACTTGGGATAGAAAATGCCATCTGCATCCAGAGAGAAAACTATGGCGGACTAAATGTGGATCTATGTACAATAATTTCACCTCTTTGTTGTTGTTATTTGTTTGTTCTTTTCTTTCTCGTTTTTTTCCCCTTTTGATCTGATTTTTCTTACTCAGCATGACAAATATAGAAATGTTTTAAAGAAGTGCATATATTTAACTTACATCAGATTTTCTGCTGTCTTGGCAAGGGAGGAAGTAAGGCAGGAAGGGAAAAAAATTTGGAACACAAAGTTTTACAAAAATGAATGTTGAAAACTATCTTTACATGTATTTGAAAAAATAAAATACTGTTTTAGTGAAATGAGCAGAACCAGGATCATTATAAACAGCAACAAGATTATACAATGATCGGTTCTGATAGACATGATTCTCTTCAACAATGAGATGATTCAAACCAGTTCCAATTGTTCAGTGATTAAGAGAGTCATCTATACCTAGAGAGAGGACTATTGGAACTGAGTATGGACCACAACATAGCACTTTCACTCTATTGTTGTTTGCTTGAATTTTGTTTTGTTTCTCAGGTTTTGTTTTTTTTTTTTTTACCTTCTTGATCCGATCTGTCTTGTGCAGCAATTTAACTGTATAAATATGTATACATATATTGGATTTAACATATATTTTAACATATTTAACATGTATTGGACTACCGCCATCTAGGGGAGGGGGTGGGGAGAAGGAGGGGAAAATTTATAACAGAAGGTTTTGCAAGGGTCAATACTGAAAAATTACCCATGCATATGTTTTGTAAATAAAAAGCTTTAATAAAATTTTAAAAAACTTTTTAATACTATTTTAAAAAAACCATTGAAGAAAATAAGTTAGGGTGCTCTGTCATTATCATAAGTATGGCATCTGAAGGTCCAAAAACACTCATGCATAAATGCTCAGATTTAACAGTGCCTCTGAAAAGGCTGCTAAACTGACAATATAGATTTCCTAATCCTTTAGATGAATAGGCTGCTATCCTGGGAGCTTAAAAAAACCTTTAATAAAATACTCACTGCTAAATGCCTTTAGACTCCTTTTAGTTGACAAAATATATTGTGCCTCTAATGGGGTACAAAGTTTTATAGTAACTAGCTGTCATTGTTCATGGGCACTAATAATCTCTGTCACAGAAAAGGCTAGACACGGTAGAAATTTAAAAAATTTTTATCAGCTCATAAATTAATAATAATACTTAGTAAACTTCTGGATATGGCTATTAGAATTTTCCTTACTCCTTTCTGCCCAGAAGGGAGGAATTTGTAATGTTCCAACAGAGAAGCTATAATGCTAATTAAAGTGTCCTGTAAATTTTCAAGTACTAGATAAATGTCAACCATTACTTACAATCTACTATATAAAAAGAAACAAAGAAGTGTATATTTTATGCCTTAACTATTCCTAATAACAACCTTTACATACTGGCTATAACATGCAACAGTTCTAAAAAGTCCTGTTAAATGTACCATATATACAAACATTGAAAGATTCTTTAAGAAATGCTTACAAGAGAGTACAGTACCAACTGAGTATATAATGCTATTAAATGTGGTATAGTATGTTTTAAAAGGATATTGCTAATGTGAAACAATTTGTAAAATGATCACTTAAGCATTTATTAAGTGCTTATGAGAGATACTGTGCTAAGAGCTGGGAATACAAAGGGAAAAGGGGGAAAGGGAGAAAGATAAAGAAAGGGGGGAAAAACTACTTTTGGGGAAAAGAAGAATATACCAATTACTTCAGATAGCAATGACTCACACACAGTTATCTATCGAACACAAAATCCAATGATAGTGCCAGGAACTCACTCATCACAAATAAGGTGAATTGTAAACCTTGATTATTTAAAAAAAAAATATGGAATAATAGTCAAGCTTGCTTTCATGCAAATTTACTGTAACTTTTAAATTATGGGACTTGAGATAAGAGTGGCATATTTCACCTACATAAAAGGAATTTTTTTCTATTGTTCTAAATGTTTGGAATACTTAAAATTTTTAAGGTTTGTCTAGAATTAGCAGGAAGTAACAAACAAGAGAACTCCCAATAGAAAAGTCACTGACAAGGAAAGTTAAAGAAATGGAGGCAAAGTGCTCTCTTACACACACAAAAAAGCAGGTCCTTCCATTTCGAGAATCTTCATTTACCTTCCTTTGATTCTATATTTAGTAATATTTACTATCTGATGGCATAATGGCTCTGATTGTTTCTTACAAACATTCTGATGATGCACATTCCTAAACCCCACTACTTGTGAAGCTCCAGGGCTCCAACACACCATTCACAATTCACCCAGTATTTAATTGGCTAGTTGCCTAAGGAGAGATAAGTCTACCAGATTTAGAAAAGGACTACATCAATATAAGACTAAGCTAGAAGGAGCCCCTATATTTTTAGACTAGGTGAGATCAAGTCTGAAAAAGAAAACCAAACAAAAATGACAACACTCTATATAAACTGAAGATTTATTCATTTTATTCTTCAAAAAAGACAATTTAGGTAGAATCTTATTTTTAAATAACTTACTTCTGTCCAATTCTATATTTCTATGTTCCAGCGCTATCCATCCAACCAATACCTTTGCTTGAATGGCTATAACAAATACCATTCCAATGAGGTATCCTCTAGATTAAACAGCTTTAGAAATTTTTTCTTTTCTTTTCTTTTCTTTTTTAACCAAGAATTTACTGAAGATGTCTGGAAACAGAATTCATCATGACCTTCTTTGAATTCCTTTATGTTAATTATATTTTTAATAACATCTGATATCTTTTTTGATATGTTGTTTTGACAACTGAGAAGAATACTCTAGTCCTATTCTGATGCATCAACTTGGTGAGAAAATAATCTTGGGTTCCAAAAGCAGGCAATAACCTCTGGCAATAAATTATTACAAGCTAGAAAGGCCAGGCTACAAGTACAGATTCAGTAGGCATGGATCTTCCTAAGACCAGCCTAACTGGTCTTAGCAAAATGTCAGTGTCAGAAGGATTTGGCTATCAATTTTTCTGGGCTATAACTGTCTACTACTAAAATTTGTCAGAGTTATAATCTGTATCAGTGCAGAGATTACTTGCTCTTATGAAATCACATCTTTTAAAATATAAATTGTGTGCATATACATACCCACCCACTTATATATATAATCCAATTTATTATTTAGCCCTGTTGTGGTTATTTGTCCTTCATTCTGAAAGAGGACTGAATCAGGAAAGAGATGTCATGATTTACAAGTGAATTAGATTGAAAAGACAGGAGGGCTGTGCAAAGTCATTAGCCCCACTCTCTCCTGTGGAGTCATTTGGGTCCAGTGGCAAAATACAAATCCTAGACACTATGCCAAAGCTGGAGATACAAAGACAAATTGAAAAATTATACCTGCTGTCAAGAAGCTTACATCCTACTGGAGAATGGAAAAGGAGTAATATATAATTATATGGCATCCCAAAAGTGCTTGTTTAAGTTAAAATGGCACTAAGACTTTTGGGACAGTGGGGGGGGGAGCTCTGGATGTGTACACAAAAATGATGCATATGTGCATGTACTGCATGAGTATGTATACATATATGTATATATATATATGGACTAAAAATGTACAAATAATTCAATGAAAATTTTCCCTCCACCAACAAATGTCATAATTGCTAAGATTTCCAAAATGATTTCTGAGAGTTCTAAGTGTTAAAACTTTTCAAAACTTAATTGTATTGTTGTCCTGAGACAAATAAAGTCTTTTATTGGGTTTATATTCTGTGACTATCTGGATCTGTTTCCATTTGACTTGGACACCATGGGACAAACTCTTCAGCAAACTCCTATCTGTACAGATTAAGACCTGCTCTGCAATTTAAGGCTCAGAAAGCTGCAATTTTCTTTCTATTTTTGTTCTTTGTCCAGTAATAAAGGCAAAGATGATGAAATTACATTTAATAAGGTATAGGGTCTAGTTTCTGAAGTAGATAAGGGGAGAAAATCCCCAGAGACATCCAAAATGAAAAATGATATATACTCAAGGAGTTGATTGATAATCACTTGCCTGTAACTCTTTAGACCTTAGTTACATCTACATTAT
This sequence comes from Myrmecobius fasciatus, assembly GCA_023553655.1. Lineage (NCBI taxonomy): Eukaryota > Metazoa > Chordata > Mammalia > Dasyuromorphia > Myrmecobiidae > Myrmecobius > Myrmecobius fasciatus. The sequence goes on along the minus strand of JAJPUD010003087.1, from coordinate 131,488 downwards.
ATAACTGCATTGAAATTACTTTGAGCTATGACGAATACAAAGGCAAAGGAAAGGAAATGGAAATGAGAAAACAAAACAAGGAAGGGACCAACTGTAAGAATTTATTAAACATTCAACAATGAATAATCATGTACTTCATTCTGAGATGCTAAGTTACACAGTAGTAGAGAGCACTGGCCCTGGAGGCAAGAAAATCTGAGATGTTTACTGACTGCACGACCCTAGAAAAATCATTTAATCTCTGCAGGTCTCAATTTCCTAATCTCTAAAATTAGGATAAAAGCACCTACCTTTAAAGGCTGCTATGAGGATAGAATAAGAAAATATTTGAAAAATACTTTGCAAACCTTAAAGCTCTATAAATGCAATGTGCTTATTTTTATATCAAAATTCTTAAGTTTAAAATATCTAACTCAAGCAAAACACTATTTTATGTCAAAATTAAGTTTAAAATAGCTAACTTATCCAAAAACTCATTCCAAGAACCTCAGCTAACTCATTCAAAACACTATTCTAAGAAACTTCTCTTTCAGTCACCTAAATATTGAAGTGTTCTGATAGAATGTAACTAACATTAAGAGATAAAACAAACTGGACAAGTACCAACCTAGCAATCAGGGCGACCTTAGGTCTATTTTAACACAACCAGAAAGATGTGAACTCTAAAACGGAGTTTGATGATGGAGCCTTCCACCTTTTTCTTCATTCCTCACTTCTTCTGTTCCACTCTAGTTTTTTTTGTTTTAACTTCTGACCAACTTGTTTGGCTTCCCTTTCCTTCCTTCAGTATTTTCTCTTTTCACTTGCCAAATTCTATCCATTATTACACTTTCATTCATTTTCCTTGTCCCACCTACTTCTTTTTAAACGTTCTTTTGCATTCCCTATTCCCACTCAAAAATTCCAACCATAAAAGAATTACAGTTTGTAAGAAACTACCCAAAAATCCTTATATCACTTAACACAGACTGATCATCAAGTGCAAACACAGACCAGCAAGGGCTAGCTTGATCAGAGGCATCAAATTTTCCTTCTCAGCAAACATTTCCTTTGAATTCTTCCATATTCTGAATTTATTGCATACTTCCATTTGATTATTATTTGCTTGGGGGCTAGGTGGCGCAGTGATAGAGCACCAGCCCTGAAGTCAGGAGGACCTGAGTTCAAATGTGGCCTCAGACACTTAACATTTCCTAGCTGTGTGACCCTGGGCAAATAAATCACTTAATCCCAAATGCCTCAGCAAAAACAAACAAAACAAAAAACCCAATAAGTGATTACCATTTGCTTGGCCAAATTTTGGGTTATCATTTAAAAAATGCACAGATGGGATAGTATAAAATACATAACTTTTTAAATCAATGTGATTCATCTTAATATGTTTCATAATGCTGACCAGGGAAAGCCTTTATTCAAAAATATTTTTTGAAGTTTATTTTGGGCTCTCTTAAACAGCTTTAGAGTTGAAAGGAACCTCAGAAGCCAGTCCCCTTCATTTTAAAGATGGGGAAAGCAAAGGCAAAGAAGGGCTCATTAAGCAAGATCCCATAAATCGGAATCATCAGGAGCGGGATTCCATTCTAATTCCATAATCAGTGCTTCTGATAAATTGCCTCCACACTCCCAGTTTTTGAAAATGATGTAACCACTAAAAGATACTGATTAATTGGGTGAATCCTAACTAAATAAGCTCGGGTATCATACTGAAAGGCAGCCTAGTGAAAAGAACCAGAAAAGTTTGGAGTAGAGGTTGAGAAGCTTTGCTGAGAACACAAACGAGTTGCAAGACCCTAATCAATTTACTTAGTCTCCTTGGGCCTCTGCGTCCTCATCTGGAAATTGAAGGTCCTGAAACAGAGGCCCTCAAGAGTCCAGTCTAGACCTACAATCCTAAATTGCAGGTGGATTGATAAGCTAACTGGGGGAGGGGAATTTCTACACTTAGGAGTTCCCTACGCCAAAAAAAAAAAAAAAATCGATCTAGATATCAACTAAAATCTCTAGTATACTGATTTGGGGAGCTTTTTGTTACTCTAGATACTTAAAATTAAAGATTAGGTCGAAAAATTACTGCGAAAAGACGGAAACAAATTCTAACTTGTTCAGCGATAGCCACCGGTTGTTTTACCCCCTTTAGAAAAAATGTACATAATTCACTAGAACGCCATCCAGTTTAGCTATCCAAGTTGCACTTAAACTTGTAAAGTTTCACAAAGTTTTGAACCCTTCCATGTTGCCAGTTAAGCCGCAGGCTTTCCTTTCCGATAGCTCCCAACGCTGAAGCAGGTCTTTCTCTCGCCCCCCTCCAACCCAAATTTCCACCCTCCATCCTGGCGCTCCACTCCCAACCGCGCCGGTTCTTCAAACCGAATGCATAGGTTGTATAAGCGCAGATCCAAGTCCCAGATACAGTGTTTGTTGATGTTTCGCGCGTTTCTAAGGTGCCGGCATGGGACGGAAGGGAGACCCCTCCACGAGCGCCTCTTACCTTGGTGAGCTGGGCAATTTTCTTGCTCATCTTCAAATGGAGATCCTGGCTGTAGTCCATGCTGAACGCCGATTGCTGAGCCCCAGCCGAGGAAGAGAATTTCGTCGCCCCCCCCGGCCGCCGAGTAATAGTGCTGCTGCCAACTCATCCCTGGAGTCGCCATCTTCCTCACTGGCCACGTCTAAGACCAGGGTCCCCGCACCTCCATCCCTGCCAGGAACGCAGGGTGTGGTGTGAGGTCGGGAAGGAGGCTGAAGGCACGAGGAAAAGGTTTCCCTACGTACGGCCCTTTTCGGCCCCCTTAGTCTCGACTCCGTCCCTCGGCAGGGACCGGACCGAACCGAACCTCTCTCACAGCACGGACTGACGGCTTCCGCGTCAGGCTTGAATCTTTCTCCCCGATCTCGGCCCGGGCCGAAATCCTGGCAGGATCACCGCACCCGGGGCGGAGGCGTCTCGGGGCCCGGGAGAAGCGCAGCCTCGCGTGTCACAAGGGACTTGAAGGGATGCTGGAGGCCCCCACCGGAGACAAGGAAGAGGAAAGCGAGAACTGGGAGACGCGGCAAGCTGGTGTGCGGAGAAGCGGGGACATCGAAGGAGGGGAAGGGACAAACGGGCTACCAAGAAGACGAGAGGACCCTGAGAGGCAAACGTCGTAAACGCCTCCACCGCTGCAGCCAGAGCCGCGGGGAGTCGCCGTTACTAGGGCGCTCGCCCCGCACAGTGAACGCGTTAACCGCGACGTCATTTCCCGATCCCCCCCAGCCCCGCCCACCTCTCCTTAGGTACGGGGCAGAAGCAGCACCGCTGCCCAGCCCTGCATCCCATTACCTGCCAATCCCGCTCCTTCGCTTCCCTCTCTCCTAGACAGGGTAGCCTCACATTTAGGACCACGGACAGCTCTCGCACTACTCCAGGAAGTCGGGCCTGGTTCCCTGCCTGGAGTGTGAGGCTAGCGTCTGATCCCTGGGTTTTTTTCTTTTAAAAAACCCAAACCGAACCGCATCGAAAAAGCGTTTTACTGAGGTCTTTTGACATTACATCACTATTATTTCTGAAAACATCTCTCTTCCCCCTCCGGACAACTCACTCTTGTAACAAAGAAAAACATTTACCACGTAATAGTGACTTCATCTGACCTTGCAAACATTCTGTCAGTACTTGCCCCTCTCTGTCTTGAGGAGGACGTTCTACAAGCCTTATCATTTTTCTAGGGCTATCCTGGGTATTTTAGTTAGACTTGGTACCTTTTAGTGATTTCCCCCTCCCCCCTTCCCCATCCCCCCATTCCTGAAGTTGGTTTTTAATATATACTTCAAGATAACTGATGTCCTTTGTATTTTATTTTATACATTTAAAAAATATTTCTCATAGACTTCATCAGACTGAATTATTCCATAATACAAAGATTAAGAAGCTCGAGTTTACTTTAATTGTAGTTATTTGTATTACTCTTTTGGTATTGCTTATTTTGCATTGCATTTGTTCATCCAAACTTCATGTTTCTCTGAATTTCTTTTTATTCATTTTTTTAAAGAGGTACAAGACATAGTGAATATACACTCACAGTCAAAAGATGTGGATTCTGGTCCTGTCTCTGCCGTTTATTGGCTGTGTGGTCTTCTCGGTGCTCTAGAAAGCTCTCTAAAACTCCGAGTTGCCAAGATGTTGACCTAAAAGTCCTTATCCCATATGTGTAATTTTTTAAAGTCAATCTTTTAAGAACAATAAGCTGCTCCCCATTGGAAATATTTGATAGGATGGTAATCACTTAATAGTGCATTTTATAAATTTTTGTTTTCAAAAGAATGGTTCTACCTGAGAAATATCATAATTGCAAGTTAGTGACAAATTTGGATTCATTAACGGTGTATTGAACATTTTATTAAATTGCACTGGATATTATCCTGGGAATTATGTGGGATGCATTTTTTAAAAAAATACATTTGATTGATGCCTTTTGTCTTTACAATTATTTCTTATCCATACTGGGGACTGAAATTCCCTTGTTGACAAAGAATAACAATTAAATAAAAATATTTGATACACAAAGTTAAACAATGTATAAAATATCCTTTTGTAGTAGTCTTTAACTTTCTGCTGTAAGGGAGTGTTTCATAATCTTTTCTCTAGGACCTTAGAGATTGCTTCAAAATATACATTTCTCTTATTAATAGAGATTTGGAGCAGTCTTTCATATGGTTATTAGCACATTGGAATTCTTTTGAGGATTATACCTTTGATTCTTGGTCATATATGTGTATTTTCCATTCTATCTTAAATATAAAACCCATTTTAGAGATTTATGATGTAAAGACTTTTTTCCTCAGTCCATAGTTTCCTTTATCACCATTGCATTGATTTTGCTCACATAAAATCTTTTCATTTTGTAGTTGAAATTTCTTCTTTTGTGATCTCCTTTGTTTTCATTTGGCTAAGAATTCTTCCCTTAATGGTTGTTATGAAAGGTACCTGATTTTCTTCTTAAAATTAAATTATTTTTTATGGTGTGGCCTCTTTTCCATCTCCCCTCCCCCCTCTCTTTTCTCCTCCCTCCTTTTCTCCTTCCTTCTCCTCTTCTTCCTTTCCCCTTTTTGCCCTTTCCTTCCTTTTCCCATTGCCCCTTCCCCTGTCTTTCCCCTTTCCCCTTATTCCTGCTCCCCTTTCCCTTCTCTCCCCCTTCCCCTTGTAATTCTTTGGGAGAAACTGAGTCAGTATCACACATTGAAGATTAGGTAATATTTTATTGATATTAATTGAAAGTTTAGAATCCATATCTATGAATCTGGACTGCTAGGACTCTTGTCTCAAAGCACACAGTCCATTGAGAGTTTAGACTGGCAAACATTAGTCAGCCGTCTGGATCTCAAGTATCCATCGATCTATTGAGGAGTATCAAGGATTTTATAAGACTCTGACACTCAGAAGAACAAAGATCTCAAGGAGCAGAAGGAGGGGTTGGGCTCAGGGGGGATTAGAGTTCCAGGAAAGGACTATCAATTCAGTTCTGACAGGTTGGGGGTATGGAAGAAGTGTCATAAATTCTGATAAATTTGGGAAGAAGCTAGGAGACATTAAATCTGGGGCCATAAAGATAAGGGGTATGTCTAGGTGTTTGAGATGGGTTATCTGGGGGTTTTATGACTCTTTGGAATGCTAGCCCAATTATTGCTGATGATCAGGAAGTGGGGGGAGGAGTTGCTATCGAGGCAGAACAATTAAAGGAAATTGAAACAGAGCAATTGGGAAACTGAGACATGAACTGTGGCACAACACTCTCTCCCCTCTTTCTCTTCCCCTTTCCTTCTCTCTCTATCTCCTACTTCTTCTCTCCCTTTCCTCTTTTTCATTCTGTACCAGTCTGGAGTCTCACCTAAGCATCAGAGATGGAGTTAGAGATCTTGAGGGAAGAAAGTCTTTATGTGAGAGGAAATATTTGCTTGTTAGGTTGTATGTTCACTTTGGTTTAATTGTGGCGCATGATATATAATGTCTATATAAACCTAATTTTTGGTGAAAATTTTCAGTTTTCCTAGTAGTTTTTGTCAGATAGGAAGCTCTTCCCCAATTGTTTTTGTTCTCTAATTAATCTAACCAACAGGTTATTAAGTTCAGTTGCTTAAGATGTTTGCTTATTTTAGTCCTTAAGAGCAAAATAATTGTTTTCTTTATATTTCAGTACGTAACAGTGTCTGCCACATAGTAAGTACTTAATAAATTTCATTCATTGATTGATCTAGTGCTAATAAGATTTCTATTCACTTCTAAGATTATAATGCTCATCATATATGTAATCTTTGTTCATTATTATACTCAAAGCAAAGTTGCTAGAGTAAAAAGGAACTGAATCTTTTCATACTCAACATTCAATTTTTTTCCCACAATTCCTTTCTATAGATTGTCCCCCATTCCTACAATGAATTTCTCCTGCCTTCCTTCTTTTAGTCTCCCCATTTCCCCTACAAGCTCAGCCTTTCTTGATCCTCTTTAATGCTAGTGCTTTCTATCTTGATTATTTCCAATATATATCCTTCATATATATGTATGTATGTGTGTATGTTTGTATATATATGTATGTATATAAATATTAATATTTCACTTAATATTTTTCAAATTACATGTAAAGGTAGTCTTCAGTATTCATTTTTGTAAGATTTTGAGTTTCAAAAATTTTCCCCTCCCTTCCTTACCTCTCCCCTTCACAAGGCAGCAAGCAATCAGGTATATTTTTTATCCCAAGTCTGTTGGAATTGTCTTGAATCACTCTTATTACTGAGAAGAGCTAAAGCTATCATAATTGATCATCACACAATGTTGCTGTCACTGTGTACAATTTTCTCCTAATTCTGCTCACTTCAATTCATGTAAGCCTTTCCAGGCTTTTCTGGAATCAGCCTACTCATCATTTCTTATAACACAGTAATATTCCATCACAATCATATGCCATAGTTCATTCAACCAATTTCTCATTCATGGACAATTTCCAATCCTTTCAATTTCCAATTCTTTGACACTACAAAAAGAACTACTATAAAGATTTTTGTACAAATAGGTTCTTCGCCCCATTTCTTTGATTTCTTTAGGATACAGACCTAATATACTGATACCTAAACCAAGTAGAACAAAAACAGAGAAAGAAAATTATAGACCAATCTCCCTAATGAATATTGATGCAAAAATGTTAAATAAAATATTAGCAAAGAGATTACAGAAAATCATACCCAGAATAATACACCATGACCAAGTAGGATTTATACCAGGAATGCAGGGATGGTTCAATATTAGGAAAACTATTAGCATAATTGACTATATCAATAACCAAATTTATAAAAATCATATGATTATTTCAATAGATGCAGAAAAAGCATTTGATAAAATCCATCATCCATTCCTATTAAAACACTAGAGAATATAGGAATAAATGGACTTTTTCCTTAAAATAGTCAGTAGCATCTATTTAAAACCATCAGCTAGCATCATATGTAATGGTGATAAACTGGAACCATTCCCAATAAGATCAGGGGTAAAACAAGGTTGCCCACTATCACCATTACTATTCAACATTGTATTAGAAATGCTAGCTTTGGCAATAAGATAAGAAAAAGAGATTAGAGGAATTAGAATAGGTCATGAGGAAAACAAATTATCACTTTTGCAGATGATATGATGGTCTACTTAGAGAACCCTAGGAAATCAACTAAAAAACTAAAAAACTTTAGCAAAATTGCAGGATACAGAATAAATCCACATAAATCAACAGAATTTTATACACCACTAACAAAATCCAAAAGCAAGAGATACAAAGAGAAATTCAATTTAAAATAACTTTCAATAGTATAAAATATTTGGGAATATATCTGCTAAGGGAAAGTCAGGATCTATATGAGCAAAACTACAAAACACTCTCCACACAAATAAAGTCAGATCTAAACAATTGGAAAAATATCAAGTGCTCTTGGATAGGTCGAGTGAATATAATAAAGATGGCAATACTACCTAAACTAATCTATTTATTTAGTGCTATACCAGTCTAACGCCCAAGAAATTATTTTATTGACCTAGAAAAAATAACAACAAAATTCATCTGGAAAAACAAAAGGTCAAGAATTTCAAGGGAATTAATGAAAAAAAAAGCAAATGAGGGTGGCCTAGCTGCACCAGATCTAAAACTATATTATAAAGCAGCAGTCATCAAAACCATTTGGTACTGGCTAAGAAACAGCAGCGGATCAGTGGAATAGATTAGGCTCACAGGACAAAATAGTCAATGACAATAGTGTATTATCTAGTGTTTGATAAACCCAAAGACCCCAGCTTTTGAGATAAAAACTCACTATTTGACAAAAACTGCTGGGAAAATTGGAAACTAGTATGGAAGAAACTAGGCATTAACCCATACCTAACACCATATACCAAGATAAGGTCAAAATGGATTCATGATCTAGACATAAAGAATGATATTATAAACAAATTAGAACAATGTAGGATGGTTTATCTCTCAGACCTGTGGAGGAGGAAGGAATTTGTGACCAAAGAAGAATTATTAATCACAAAATAGATAATTTTGACTATATCAAGTTAAAAAGTTTTTGTGCAAACAAAATGAATGCAGACAAGATTAGAAGGGAAGCAATAAATGGGAAAACATTTTTACATTCAAAGATTCTGATAAAGGCCTCATTTCTAAAATATATAGAGAATTGATTCAAATATATAAGAATTCAAGCCATTCTCCAATTGATAAATGGTCAAAAGATATGAACAATTTTCAGATGAAGAAATTGAAACTATTTCTAGTCACATGAAAAGGTGCTCCAAATCACTATTGATCAGAGAAATGCAAAATAAGACAATTCTGAGATACCACTACACACCTGTCAGATTGGCTAAGATGACAGGAAAAGATAATGACGAATGTTGGAGGGGATGTGGGAAAACTGGGACACTGATACATTGTTGGTGGAACTGTGAGCAGATCCAACCATTCTGGAGAACAAGCTGGAACTATGCTCAAAAAGTTATCAAACTGTGCATACCCTTTGACCCAGCAGTGTTTTTATTGGGCTTATATCCCAAAGAGATCTTAAAGGAGGGAAAGGGACCCACATGTGCAAAAATGTTTGTGGCAGCCCTTTTTATAGTGGCAAGAAACTGGAAACTGAAAGGATGCCCATCAATTGGAGAATGGCTGAGTAAATTATGGTATATGAATGTTATGGAATATTATTGTTCTATAAGAAATGACCAGCAGGATGATTTCAGAGAGGCCTGGAGAGACTTGCATGAACTGATGCTGAGTGAAATCAGCAGAACCAGGAGAACATTATACACAGCAACAAGACTATATGATGATCAATTTTGATGGACATGGTTCTCTTCAACAATGATGTATTTCAAACCAGTTCCTATTGTTCTTTGATGAAGATAGTCATATACATCCAGAGAGAGGCCTGAGGGAACTGAGTGTTAACCACAACACAACATTTTTAACGCTTTCTGTGAATATTTCCCTGCATTTTGTTTTCCTTCTTAGGTTTTTTTTCTCTTTCTAGATCTGATTTTTCTTGTGCAGTAAGGTAACTGTATAGATATGTATACATATATTGGATTTGTCATATAATTTAACATATTTAGCATGTATTAGATTACCTGTCATCTAGGGGTGGGGGTGGGGAGAAAGAGGGGAAAAGCTTGGAACAACAAAAAAAAAGTTTTGCAAAGGTCAATGTAGAAAAATCACTCATGTTCTGTAAATAAAAAGCTTTTAATTAAAAAAAAAGGATACAGACTTAATAATAGTGGTATTGCTGGGTCAAAGAATAGTATGCACAGTTTTATAGCTCTTTGGAGATTGTTCCAAATTGTTCTACAAAATGGTTGGAATAATTTTTAACTTCACAAAAAGTGCATTAATATCCCAAATTTTGCATATCCTCTCCAACATTTGTTGTTTTCATTTTCTGTTATATAAGTCAATCTGATAGGTATGAATAAGATGGTACCTCTGAATTTTCTAATTATCATTTCTCTGATCAATAGTGAATCACACACACACACACACACACTCACACACACACACACACACACACAATTTTCTGCTTTCCTTCTAATCTTAGCCACTTTGGTTTTGTTTGTGCAAATCTTTTTAATTTAATGTAATCAAAATTATCCATCTTACCCAAAAGCTTGGATCTTTGGGTTTTACAAACATTAGATTTCTGTGCTCATCTACTCCTGTGAATTGTATGCCTAATTTATTATACTGATCTATCACTCTATTTCTTAGCTAATACTAGATTTTTTTCAATTTCTATTACAATATTCAATAATAGTTATGATAATAGGCATCCCTATTTCACTCCTGATCTTATTGGAAACACTTCTAGCCTATCTCCACTACAAATAATGCTTCTTAATGATTTTTAGATAGAAACTACTTATTGTTTCAAGGAAATTTCCATTTATTCCTACGCTTTCTAGAGTTTATAATAGGAATGAGTGTTATAGTTTATCAAAAGCTTTTTCTACATTTACTAGGTTCAACTTTTTCTTCAGGTAATCACAGAGAGTTACCATCCTAAAAGACCATTAACAACATTGAGACAAGTGGAACATCTATCTTGGGTCTGAGGGACCCAAATATTTAAAATATTCATCTAATTTTTTAAATAGGCCATTAAGTTGGAGATGGGTAGGAATGATTACTAATTTATATTCTTGCAAGGGACACAGATTTAGTTCCAAGAAAGTCTCTCCCATTTTCCTTCAAAAAATATTTTCCCATCCCTATGCAGGTTTTCCATATGGACAGTGTTATAAACTTTAGTCTTTTTTTTTCAACTCAAGGAAAGAACTGCAACTAGAGAGAAGAAAGATAACTTAGCTATCAATAAGCATAGAAAATAATAAGCTGTATGGAATAAACTGAGTGAAGACCTCTCATAAGGATGTGGCTTCAATCTGTGTCCCATTTGTGACTTGAGACTTTGCAATAATAAGTTGAGCTATAGCTAAAAGCTGCAGGTATTTAATTATTTTAGTTAAACAAACATTCCCCTCTCCTTCCTCCCCCCCCTTTTTCATTAGCATTTAAGTATCTAATACAGTAAAGTAAGTTCTGGGGTCCTTATTTAGTCTCTGGGTAAATTAGAACTCTAATTCAGAGGGTGGGGTAGGGGCTTCTGGTTAGGTATTTGCAGTTTGTTACTTTGCACTTCTTTAGTAACAAACACCTTGTCATATGGGAGTTGCCTTTTCTTGAAAAATCACAATATACCCATTTTTGCTTTTCTTACTCAGAGAGTCTCTGATTGTTTTTGTGGTCGCTGCTGTCCCACACAGTAGCTTTGCATACTGTAAAAGTTAAGTGGGTGTTAGAAACAAGAGTAGAATCAAGGCTATTTCTTTCTGAAATATCCTCTTTTCTAGGCCTTTTGGGGATTTGTAATATATGTTCCAAAGAACTAGACTGATCCTTCCTCAGGAGTTATAACCTACACTATAAGACATACCTTAGTCTAAGCATCATGCTTATTCATAAAACAGAATGTTGGAAGACTAGGGAAAGAAGCTGGTGCAAAATCTTTCAGACAGGAAATGTTATGGCAATGCCTGGGGAGAAAGAGAGTATCACTGAAAACAAGCAAAAAGTAATGAAAGCAAACAGAAATTTATACATTAGGGCTAAAGGAGACCTTCAAATTCATCTAGTTCAAATGTTATTTTTCAGATGGGGAAGCTGGGATCCACTAAATTGTAAATTTCTTGTGGCCACACAACTAATTACAGAGCATTAACTAAAACCCAAGTTTGAATTTCAGTCCATTGATATAACAGTTTTAAAAGACTCAATGAGTTCATTTTTGTGGGTAATCTTCTTCCAACTCCCTCTCACCAGAGCAAATCCATTTAAAAGAGCTGATCTCAACAAATTCAGGAAGATAACTCCTGATTTTATGATCCTAGGCAAATGCCTTCATCTTCCAGTGCCCCTGGCAACTCCCTAAAGTCTCAGTCTGGAACTGATTTGTATGGATAGAGGGAATTTTCTCCCTGGAAATTCTCTGTCCCAACGAAATCATAGATTAGATCCAAAACCAAAAACTATACCCTAGAAATAGATTGAAAAAAATTCATCATCTTGTGCTCAACACCCCAGTTCTGAGCCCTTCTGAACTTATTTCTTGGATGTTCTTCAATCAACCTTTCCATCTTTGCAGGGTGTTCCACTGACAAAATCTTTGAGGAACTCAGACTCATATTGCCAGAGTGAATCAACAGAGTGGGAATTTAGTGGAGTGGTTTAAAGATATGGAAACAGAATTTCAAAGCTGGAAAGAGTCTTCTTTGAGGTCATCTAGTTCTCAGCTTCTTAAACTGTGGTTCATGATCTCATATGAGGTCTCAAAACTGAATGTGGGAGTTGTGAAATTATGATTTATTATCAGTAAATGTTTACTTTGTATGCCTTTTATAAACCTATATACCCAGAGTCATGTAAAAATTTCTCTTATGACAAGGGGTCATGAATAAAAAAAGTTTAAGAAGCCCTAATCTAATCTAACCCCTAGAAAGGTTAATTGACTTGTTTGGAATCTATACTTAATCGACAAAGGCACTACGGGATAGGGTTATTTAAGAGCAATGCCTAATCAATCAGACTGTACGTATGCAGTATCTACTCTTTGAAAGGTTATTACCTTTCCCTTTCTTGAATTATATAGTAGGTATTGAGATTAGGAGGATTGTCTCCAAGAAGTAGGAAACCAGAACTTTTACATATTTCTTCCTTTCCTGTTCTACCCCTTGAGGGAAATCTTTCCTCAGTTCTTTATTCTTGCTCAAATGATTTTACATTTATTTATCTGTTATCCTCGATATGAAATAAGTTCTGTGAGGTTAGAAACTTACTGCTTTTATTCATATTCTCTGAACTTAGCCCATAATCTTCCATTTAATAAATGCCTACTGAATTAAACAGAATTGAGAGACAGTGTGAACTTAAGAGTCAAGGATGCTTGGGTTTGAATTCTTTCTAAGCTTGCTATTCCTCTGACCACTTTAGTCACTGTCTTGTCATTAGTTTTTTTTATCTATAAAACCAAGGGTTTGAACTCATTGACTTTGAAGGTCCATTTCAGTTCTAAATTGATGATCCCATATTTTTGTTTTCCTTCTCACCAAAGAGAGGAGATTCACATCAATCAAGAACTAATTATTGTGGGCCAATTATTAGCAAGATATGACACTTAAATACTATATAAATACCAAGAAGTATGAAGAGTGAGTGGCTCCTGCCCTTAAGAAGTGTACAATCTTCTATTTTCCAACCCTTTTAAAGGATTTGCTTGTTAATTGATTGACTGATTTTGCTTTGCTCCAAAAATTTGTAAGTCAATTATAATTGGCATACACTATTTTACAGAAATAGTCTCATGAAAGGCAGAGCCAAGCTGGTAAAGGCAGGAACTCACGCAACCTCTCCCCCAAACCACTCCAAATTTCTTTGAATAATGACTCTAAACAAATTTTAGAGCATCAGAACACCCCAAAAGATGGAGTAAAACATTTTCCACCTGAAGGCAACTTAGAAGTTCAGCAGAAAAAGTCTGTGAGCAGGAAAAGGAGTCCAACATGCAGAACGGGTGCAGGCTACAGGCCTGGACTGGCCCCAGCCCAACCTCTGAATCAGCTGAGAGACCCTCTCAGCCCAGAGACATCAAAGAAGACTTGGAAGATCAGCAGAAAAGTTCTGTGGAACCAGTACACAATCCTAGCACAGGCTGTGCCAGTGCCATACTGACTCCAGCCCCAGCCCCAGTCCCAGTCCCAATCCCAGGTTGGGTCCCGGCTTTAATGAGAAGGGACTTCTCAATCAGCAGCAGTACTGGTGGCTTCAGGACCTCTTGGCCTGGGGACACCAGAGAGGACTTGAAGTCAGTGGAGGGGGCCGTATACCAGAGAGTGCTGTCCCAGCTATAGCCCCAGCCCAGATTCCCAGAGTCAGCAAAGCAGGATTCTGTTGCTTTAGCACAGTAGATCTGACAACTACACTGCAGCAAGGATGCTCCTAATAGTTCCAGGGCACAAAAAAGTGCTTGTGGCTAAGTGCTTAGAAAGATCTTTGAAAATAGCTGCACAAATCGCTTGAAACTTAGGAAAGTATACCCTCCACCCTGGAAACAGAACCCTACTTTAACAAAGAGTTAAGGACCAAGTAATAGGCTAAGAAAATAAGCAAATAGAAAAAGTTTCTGACCACTGAAAGTTATTATGGTGAAAAAGAATATCAAAATACACATTCAGAAGATGATAACAAAGTCAAAGCTCCTATATTTAGTGCCTCCAAGAAAAAAAAGAATTGGACTCAGGTCATAAAAAAGCTCAAAAGGGATTTTGAAAATCAAGTAAGAGAGATAAAGAATTAGAAAAAGAATTGAAAGTGGTGAAAAGGGAAATACAAAAAATTAATGAGGAGAAAAATGCCTTAAAAAGCAAAATAGGCCAATTAAAAAAGAAGGCACAAAAGCTCACTGAAGAAAATAATTCCTTAAAAATTAGAATTGAGCAAAAGGAAGCTAATGACTTTATGAGAAATCAAGATACAATAAAGCAAAACCAAAAAAGTGAAAAAATAGGAAAAAATGTGAAATATTTCATTGGAAAAATAACTGATCTGGAAAATTGATTGAGGAGAGGTAATTTAAAAATTATTGATTTCCCTGAAAGTCATGATCAAAAAAAGAGCCAGGACATCATCTTCCAAGAAATTATCAAGGGAAATTGTCCTGATATTCTAGAACTAGAAGGTAAAATATAAATTGAAAAAAATCCACTAATCACTTCCTGAAAGAGATCCATAAATGAAAAGTGCCAGGAATATTATAGCTAAATTACAGAAATCACAGATTGAGAATAAAATACTTCAAGCATTCAGGAAGGAACAATTCAGGTATAGTGGAACTACAGTCAGGATAACACAAGATTTAGCAGTTTCTATATTAAAGGATTAGAGGCCTTGGAGTATGATGTTCTAGAGAGCAGTGGAGCTAGCATTACAACCAAGAATCACTTACTCAGCAAAACTGAGTATACTCCTTCAGAGGAAAAAGTGATTATTCAATGAAATAGAGGATTTTCAAGCATTTGTGATGAAAAGATCAGAGCTGAATGGAAAATTTTATTTTCAAATACAGAACTCAGGAGAAGCATAAGGATGTAATCAGGAAAGTGATATCACAAGGGACTTAATAAGGTTTATCTGTTTATATTGCTACAGTTGGAAGGAGTATAAATAGACAAAGGGCACATGTGAAAGTTGAATATGAAGGGATAATATCTTATTTTTTTAAATGATGAAATTAAGGGGTGAAGGAGGAAGGTACTGGGAGAAAGAAAAAAGGAGAAATGTAATGGTGCAAACTATTTGCCATTAAAAAAAAAGAGGTAAGAAAAAGTTTTTAGAGTGGAGGGGAAGAAGGAGAGGAGAGGGGAGTGAGTGAATCTTACTCTCATCAGAACTGGCTCAAAGAGAAAATAATATACATGCTCCATATGAATTTAGAAATCTATCTTAACCTATAGGAAAATAGGAGGGGAATAGGATATGGGAAGGGACAGGGTGATAAAAGAGAAGGCATATTAGGGGAGAGAATGATCAATAGCAAATTGGTCCCTTCCTTTTGAGGAGGGACGGGGTGAAAGTAGAGAAACAATAAATGGGAGAGAGATACAGTTAGCAATAGTAATTGTTTTTTTTTTAAATAAAGTAGGAATTTTATTTCTTACAGAATCCCACTATATTCTTTTGACTCTATATAAACACCCCTCATAGATACATAGATACATAAACAAAATCATCTTAACAGCATTAACAGTCTTTGGCACAAGTGGGTAGTCACATTGTCCTTGAATAATACTGTAATTTTTTTAAAAAAATCTCATGGGTTATTTATTTATTTTTAAAACAGCAGTTCCCAAACCTCTGTTATTCTTAATGGAATTTCTTTTTCTATCTCTTGCTGCTGAACTTTGTTGGTAATATATAAGAATGCTGATGATTTATGTGGATTTATTTTGAATCCTGCAACTTTACTAAAGTTGTGAATTGTTTCTAGTAGTTTTTTAGTTGAGTCTCTAGGGTTCTCTAAGTATACCATCATGTCATCTGCAAAGAGCGATAATTTGGTTTCTTCATTACCTACTCTAATTCCTTTTATCTCTTTTTCTTCTCTTACTGCCAAAGATAACATTTCTAATACAATATTAAATAGTAATGGTGACAGTGGGCAGCCTTGTTTCACTCCTGATCTTATTGGGAATGGTTCTAGTTTGTCTCCATTACATATAATGCTTGCTGATGGTTTTAAGTAGATGCTACTAATCATTTTAAGAAAAAGCCCATTTATTTCTATACTCTCTAGTGTTTTTAATAGGAATGGGTGTTGGATTTTATCAAATGCTTTTTCTGCATCTATGGAGATAATCATATGGTTTTTGTTAGTTTGGTTATTAATATAATTGATTATGCTGATAGTTTTCCTGATATTGAACCAGCCCAGGTATAAATCCTACTTGGTCAAGATGTATTATCCTGGAGATAACTTTCTGTAATCTCGTTGCTAAAATCTTATTTAAAATTTTTGCATCAATATTCATTAGGGAAATGGGTCTATAGTTTTCTTTCTCTTGTTTTCACCCTACCTGGTTTAGCTATCAGCACCATATCTGTATGATAGAAGGAATTTGGTAGTATACCTTCTGTCCCTATTTTTTAAAATAGTTTGTATAGTATTGGAATTAATTGTTCTTTGAATGTTTGGTAGAATTCACATGTAAAACCATGTGGCCCTGGAGATTTTTTCTTAGGGAGTTGATTAATAGCTTGTTCTATTTCTTTTTCTAAAATGGGGCTATTTAAATAATTTATTTCCTCTTCTGTTAACCTAGGCAATCTATATTTTTGTAGATATTCCTCCATTTCATTTAGATTATCAAATTTATTGGCATAAAGTTGGGCAAAGTAACTCCTAATTATTGCTCTAATTTCCTCTTCATTGGAGGAAAGTTCTCCCTTATCATTCTTGAGACTAACAATTTGATTTTCCTCTTTCCTTTTTCTGATCAAATTAACTAAAGGCTTATCTATTTTGTTGGTTTTTTCATAAAACCAACTTTTAGTTTTATTTATTAATTCAGTAGTTTTCTTATTTTCAATTTTATTAATCTCACCTTTTATTTTCAGAATTTCCAATTTGGTATTTAATTGAGGGTTTTTAATTTGCTCTTTTTCTAGTTTTTTTTTAATCGTAACCCTAATTCATTGATCTTCTCTTTCTCTATTTTATGCAAATAAGCATCTAGAGATATAAAGTTACCCCTTATAACAACTTTGGCTGTATCCCACAAATTTTGGTATGTTGTCTCATTATTGTCGTTCTCCTGGATGAAAATATCGATTGTGTCTATAATTTGCTCTTTCACCCATTCATTCTTCAGGATTAGATTATTTAATTTCCAATTAACTTTTGGTCTATTTTCTCCTGGCCTTATATTACCTGTGAGTTTTATTGCATCATTTACTATTTCTGCTTTTCTGCATTTGATTTTGAGGTTTTTATGCCCTAACACGTGATCAATTTTCCTATAAGTTCCATGAACCCCTGAGAAAAAAGTATACTCCCTTCTCTCACCATTCAATTTCCTCCAGAGATCTGTCATACCTAACTTTTCTAACATTTTGTTTATCTCCCTAACTTCTTTATTATTTATTTTGTGGTTTGATTTATCTTATTCTGAGAGAGCAAGGTTGAGATCCCCCACTAGTATAGTTGTACTGTCTATTTCTCCTTGCATCTCTGTTAGTTTCTCCTCTAGGAATTTGGATGCTATACCACTTGGTGCATTTATGTTTAGTATTGATACCGCTTCATTGTCTATGGTACCCTGTAGTAAAATATAATTTCCTTCCTTATCTCTTTTAATTAGATCTATTTTTGCTTTTACTTGATCTGAGATAAGGATTGCTACCCCTGCTTTTTTTTTTGTTCACTTGAAGCATAAAAGATTCTGCTCCAGCCCTTTACCTTCACTCTGTATGTATCTCTGTGTTTTAGATGTGTTTCTTGTAAACAACATATTGTAGGATTCTGGCTTTTAATCCAGTCCACTATCCGTTTCCATTTTATGGGAGAGTTCATCCCATTCACATTCACAGTTAAAACGACTATATCTATATTTCCTGCCATCTTATTTACCCAAAGTTATATTTTTCTCTTCTCTTTCCCCTTACTCCCTTCCCCCCTCCCCAGTATTTTGTTTTTGATGACCACCTCCCTCTAACAGTCCTCCCCCCTTTAAAGCCCTCCCTCTTTTTTACACCTTTCCCCTAATCCTTCTATTAATTTATCCCTTTCCTTTCTTCCTTTCCCTCCTACTTCCCTATATAGAGGGCCAAGTTTTTCCCTGAAATCAAATGCGTCTGATATACTCTTTTAGAGCCCAATCTAATGAGAGTAAAAATACTCATCACCCTCCCTTCTTTCCCTCAATTATGTTAGATTTTCTATGTCTCTTCATGAGACTTTGCCTTATTTTACCTCCTTTTTATTTTTACTTTATTTTACCTCCATTCCCCTCTCCCTCCCCTTTTTTTTACAGTATGATATACCTTCCACCTCTAATTTCTTTTCTATTATTATCAAAGTAAAATCAAATTATACCCCCATTCTTTAAGGATACCCCTAGTAGAGATATAGTTCTCGAGAGTTCTTTCCTTTTTACCTTTTTACGCTTCTCTAGAGTTCTGTGTTTGGAGGTCAAATTTTTTGTTCAGATCTGGTCTTTTCATTAGAAATAGGTGAAATTCTCCTGTATCATTGAATGACCATCTTCTTCCTTGGAAGATGATGCTCATTCTAGCTGGATAGCTTATTCTTGGCTGTAATCCAAGTTCTTTTGACTTTTGGAATATCTGATTCCAAGCCCTTTGATCCTTCAATGTGGAAGCTGACAGATCCTGTGTAATTCTAATGACAGTTCCTTGGTATTTGAACTTTTTTTTCTAGCAGCTTGTAATATCTTTTCCTTGGTGCGATAGTCCTGAAATTTGGCCATGATATTCCTTGGGGTTTTAATTTTGGGGTCTCTTTCAGGAGGTGATCGGTGAATTCTTTCAATGCCAATTTTGCCTTCTGATTCTAAAACATCAGGGCAATTCTCTTTCATGATTTCCTGGAAGATAGCATCAAGGTTCTTTTTTTCATCGTGACTTTCAGGGAGTCCAATAATCCTTAAATTGTTTCTCTTGGATCTGTTTTCCAAGTCAGTTGTTTTTCCTAGGAGATATTTCATATTTTCTTCAATATTTTCATTTTTTTGATTTTTTGACTGATTCTTGAAGTCTTATTGAGTCATTCATTTCAATTTGTTCAGTTTTAATTTTTAAGGTATTATTTCCTTCAGCTATCTTTTTTAGCTCCTTTTGTAACTGGCCAATTGAATTTTTTGGTTCATTGCATTCTTTTTCCATTTTGCCAGTTTTATTTTTCAGTGAATTGTTATCTTTTTCCAATTCACTATTTTTATTTTCTTGTGATTTGGTGACTTTTTCCAAT
>JAJPUD010003087.1:75716-111378 GCA_023553655.1 Myrmecobius fasciatus | reverse complement strand
AGCAGCAGCAGCAGCAGCAGCAGCAGCAGCAGCAGCAGCAGCAGCAGGAATTTCAATTTGCCCTGGGGCAGTTTGCCAAGTTGACTTCTGGTCTGGGGCTGATCTGGCTAGATCCGCACTAGGACCACACTTTCAGCTGCTCTCAATCCACCCTTTATCAAAGGTAGACCTGCCAAAGCACCTGCCTGCAAGCAGAGCAAAGTGGCCCAAGGGTCTCCCAGGGACTTCCTGGCAGCCTAAAATCTTCTGGTCCTTCCCAGCCCCGGACTTGCACCGCGGCTGTGCACTGGCGTCTGAACACTGGGAGCTGCTCAATCCCCTGCCTGTCTAAAACTGACCTCAGAAGTTCTTTCAAAGTAGATATTTGATAGAAGTGCGTTGTAGTCCAAGTGTTTGGTGGCGCCCTCACTCCAGAACCAGTTCGGAGGCTCAATTTGTCTGGGTCTGAGGGAAGATCTCAGGAGCTCACAGAGGACGCTGTCTGCAGTTCACCATCTTGGCTCCACCCAGCAATAGTAATTGTAAAAATAATTCTGAAGCAAGTTTCTCTGATAAGGCATAATTTCTCAAATATAGAAGGAACTGAGTCAAATTTATAAAAAGTAAGAGGCACACCCTCAATTGATAAATAACCAAAACATAGGATCTATGCCCAAAGGGCTATAAATTCATGCATATCTTTTGATTTAACATCATCACTACCAGACACAAATACCAAAAAAGATTTTTTTTTAAAAGAAAAATTACTTATATGTACAAAAATTATTCATAACAGTTCTCTTCTCAGGGCAAAAAAAAATTTGGAAATTGAGAGGATGTCCATAAATTTGGGAATGGCTCAATAAATTGTGGTATGTGTTTGTGATGGAATATTTTTGTTCTATGGGAAATGATGAGCAGGATGCTCTCAGAAAAAAAAAAAAACAAAAACCTGGAAAGTCCTTCATGAAATGTACTATATTCAAAGTAATAACAATGCTTTGAGATGACCAGCTGTAATGACTTTGCTACTTTCAGTAATGCAGTCATCCATGACTGTTCTGAAGAATTTAGAATGAAAATCCTATCCATACCCAGAGAAGGAAATGATTGTGTCTGAATACAGATTGAAGCATTGTCTTTCTCTTTTTTTAAACTTAATTTTTCTTGAGGGTTTTTATTTTCATTAGGGTGGGAGATCTATGTTTTCTTTCACAAGTTGATTTTTATGGAAATGTTTGCATAACTTCATATGTGGTTTCTTAATAGTAGGTGGGGATAAGAGAGATAACCTAGAGCTCAAAAATTTTAAAAACAAATGTAAAAAAAATTTGTTTTTTAAATGTAACTCAGGAAAATATTAAATAATTTTTTTAAAAAGTCATATAATTAGCAATTATGTTCATGGGTCATTAATTAGTTATTGCAAATCTTAAATCTTAATATGTGGGCAGCTATAGTCCTGAGTCTGAAGTTAGAAAGACTCATCTTGCTGAGTTCAAATCTAGCCTCACAAACTTACAAGCTGTGTGACCTTGGGCAAGTCATTTAACCCAATTTGTCATCTGTAAAATGATCTAGAGAAGTAAATAGTAAACTACTCCAGTATATTTGCAAAGAGAACCCCATCATGAGAGTTGGTCATGATTGAAATGACTGAACAATTAACCATGTAAATCTCAGTATATATTTTGTGTTCTTTTTCCTAATGAGATTCAATATGAATATGAGAACACTTGGGACAAATGCATGGGCATACATTTGTCTCCTCTATCTACTTATTCCTCCTTCACAAGCCCAGTTCCATATTCTTCCACAATATGATAAATTCAAGATAGGATAAAGAATATCATAGTGACCTATTAGGCTTGCTATCAGAAAAAAACCAAAACTGTAATTCGTAATGGGGTAAGCATTAGACATGTGACTTCAATAACACAGAGAATTCTTAAACTAGGAAATACTTTCTAACAATGTAGATCAATACTATCTCTAACTAAGAGAGTGACTTCCTCAGGTTTCAAAGCTAGGATAAAGTCAGACAGAGCTTAGGGCTTCATGGCTTTGAGGTTTGTTTGCTTCACTGTATATCATTCTGACTTTTATCTATGATGCTCTGCCAGTAATTCCTTTGCTTCTTTTACTTGAAAATTGCCTCATCACTAGGAAGATGGTGAAAGAGAGAAAAAAAACTTTAATGACCTCATTGGAAAATCATATTTCCTTCCTTTGGACCTCATTCACCAAAGAACCAAAGCTGTGTATCACTCAAAGGGTGTGTTAGAAAGGCACATGATGTGTGTGAGTGGATGCTAATGTTATTTTTAAAAATGGTGCACAGTAAGCAGTGTAAAAGATGTGTGACTGAGAAAGAAGGTGGGCCAGTCATGTTATAAGAGGGAGAAATAATAAGTGTATATAATAATAAGGTTATACATCCATGTGCTACATTGTGGCCCATATAATGTCACTGAGGACCCTTAGCACATGGAGATGGGTGGGTGGGAAATGTTTGTGTAGGATTTACAAGAGGATCTAGAAAGAATCATGAAGGATAAGAAGTATGGATGTCCTATTAGAGACAGCAGCCTTATCAATGAGAGCACAGTTTTATTGAAATGGTGAAGTATCCTCTGGTTAGATGGTGAGCTCCATGAGGTGACCCTATCTAAATAGTTTTTTCTCTCACCCAGGCTAGCGCAGTATTGTTGAATGAGTAAATAAAGGAAGGAGATGAAAGAAACAGAGGGGGAGGGAGGGAGGAAGAGAGAGAGAGAGAGAGAGAGAGAGAGAGAGAGAGAGAGAGAGAGAGAGAGAGAGAGGAGGGAGACAGAGAGACAGAGAGACAGAGAGAAGGGGAGGGAGACACCCAGAGAGGGAAAGATAAAGAATCAGAGAGTGAGAGAGAAGGATGGGGAAAAGTGTGTGTGTGTGTGTGTGTGTGTGTGTGTGTGTGTGTGTGTGTGTGTGAGAGAGAGAGAGAGAGAGAGAGAGAGAGAAGGATGAAGAAACAGAGAAAGATACACACAGAGAAAGAGATACCTAGGGAGAGAGGCACAAAGAGATTAAAAAAATAGAGTAAAAAAAAACAAGAGTGGGAAAGAAACAGGGAGAGAGGAGAAGGCTAGAAGTAAGCAAAAAAAAGAAAACAATAATAGCAAATTTGGAAAAGAATGAGGCCAGCATTTTCTTTCCACCTCTTTTCTATCCCACTGTTAGATTATAGTGGCTTGTGCTACCTCACCTCTCTCTACCTCATGACTTGTTCTCTTCACACCATGGAAAGTGAGAATTTTTTTTTATTTAAGTTAATTCATATAAGCAAAACACCTGATCTTTCTTATTCCATTCCCTTTCTCCTGCCCTAGTCTTTTCTTTCCTCCAAAGAAAAAAGGTAGCAATTCCAAAGATAAACTGATCATTTAGCAAATACTTCTTTTTTTAAATTAAATTTTTAATTTTATTTTATTTGCATAACATATGTGTGGGTAATTTTCCAACATTAACCCTTACATAGTTTTCTGTTACAAATTTTCCCCCCAACTCCCCACCCCTCCCCTAGATGGCAGGATATGCACTACATGTTAATTATGTTAAAATATTGGCAAATCGAATATATGTATACATATTTCCAAACTTATCATTGTTGTGCAAGAAAAATCTTATCTACACAAAAGACATATCAAATAAAGGAAACACAATGCAAGCAAACATCAATCAAAAGTATGAGAATGTTATGTTGTGGTCCGCATTTCACATCCCTCTCTCTGGGTGTATATGGCTTTCTTCAGTGAACAATTGGAGGTGGTTTGAAACATTTCATTGTTGAAGAGAGCCATGTCCATCAGAATTGATCGTCATATAGTATTGCTGTTGCCGTGTATAATGATCTGGTTCTGCTCGTTTCACTCAGCATCAGCTCATGCAAGTCTCACCAGGCCTCTCTGAAATTGTCCTGCTGGTCATTTCTTACAGAGCAATAATATTCCATAACATTCATATACCATAATTTATTCAGCCATTCTCCAATTGAAGGGCATCTATTCAGTTTCTAGTTTCTAGCCACTACAAAAAGGGCTGCCACAAACATTCTTGCACATGTGGGGCCCTTTCCTTCCTTTAAGATCTCTTTGGGATATAAGCCCAATAGAAATGCTGCTGGATCAAAGGGCATGCACAGTTTGATAACTTTTTGATCATAGTTCCAAATTGTTCTCCAGAATGGCTGTATCCGTTCACAGCTCCACCAACAATGCATCAGTGTCCCAGCCTTCCCACATCCCCTCCAACATTCATCATTAACTTTTCCTGTCATTTTAGCCAATCTGACAGGTGTGTGGTGGTACCTCAGAGTTGTCTTGATTTGCATTTCTCTGATCAATAATGATTTGGAGCACCTTTTCATATGACTATAAATAGTTTTAATTTCATCCTCTGAAAATTGTCTGTTCATATACTTTGACCATTTATTGATTGGAGAATGGCAGCAAATACTTCTTAAGCAAACCAACCAGATTAAAGATTTAAAAATTGAGTCAACCAATCTCTTGGAGGTTTTTTTTGGTTTAGACAGTTCAATGAAATTCATGTGGCTGATTAGTTTCCATCATACTGATTAATTGTTTTGACTTTATGTAATCAATTCAATTCAATTTTTCTATTTGTTTATTAAATGTTTAATAGTATTTATACATATATATGTGAGATATTATGTTAATAAACATAGCCTTACTCTGTTTCATTATTAGATTTTTAATAATGGCAATTCCTTGAGGATGCATATGTAACTACTGAGTAGTTAGTGTGGGGAAATACGGCAGTTTTGCTTGCTGGGAAGGATATAGAGTAAAAATCATCAACTTTACTAATTTTATTAGTTTCTGAAGTCCTTTTAAGTCTTGTTCCCAAGTTGATTTGTATAGCAACCAGTGCTATTATGGAGATTAAAAAGAGTCTCTTTTCATAAGCTTGTCTCAGCATTTTTTCAGTTTTGCCAAGTAGTATCTCTGAAACAATTTGAATTGAACCTAGGCCAGTATATCATAGGAGTTAAAAAGAATGTCAGATCTTAGCTCAGAAAGAGTTTGGACTAAGAGTATTTGAACAATAGCAGAAAAATTTGAAATTGTTTAAAGGTTTCTCTAGGTAGCTGGATGGACTTAATTATCATCTCTGCAGATAATTCTCAAATGTAGCTATTCCAACCTAATCTGACTCCTGATCTCCAGTCTAGCAACTTCAAATGTTTTTAGGACATCTTGACTGGGTGTTCCATAGATAAATTAACTAACATATCCAAAACTGAACTCATTATCTTTTCCCCAAACCCTTCCCTTCTTCTGAACTTTTATATTACTGTATAGAGCATTATCATTCTCCTAGTCACCCAGACTTTCAACTTGGATGTCATCTTTAACACTCACTTTCATTTACCTCTTATATCCTTATATCTTATATCCTATTTGTTGCCAAATTCTGTCAATTCTACCTTCTGACCAACATTTTTCACATATGTCCCCTTTGAAAGAAGGTTATGTTCTGACATAACCACCAACTAGGTATAGGACTTCACTTCATATCTAGACTATTACAATAGCCTGTTGGTTAGTCTCTCTGTTTCAAGTCACTACCCATCATAGTCCATCCTCCATTTAGTGGCTGAAGTAGTTTTACTAAAAAGTCTGATCCTGTTAATTCTCTACTCAAGTTACAGAGGCTCCCAATTATCTTTGAGATCAAATCTAAAATCTTCAGCTTAGTTTTTAAAACCCTTCACAACCCTTCTTACCTTTTCCAGACTTTTTATACTTCATTCTTCTTCCACTATGTATCTAACAAGTGTGGCTTTCTTGCTATTCCTTGCACATCACATTATATCTCATCTGACTATATGCTTTTTCATTGGCTGTTACTTATTCCTGAAATGTTTTTTCTCTCATCTCCATCTCCTGTATTCCCTGATTTCTTTCATGATTCATCTCAAATCTGACTTTCTGCAAGAAGTCTTTCCCTTCCTTTCATCACCTCCACTGCTCCATGCTAGTGTCTTTCCCTGACATTACATTCATCTATCTTGCATGTATCTTCTTCCTATATAGTTGTTTGTTTATTGTTTCCCTCATTAGAGAGTGAGCTCCATGTGTACAAGGAGTATTTTTCCTTATCCTAATGGAGCACATGAGCTCAATAATATAAATAATATAATGTGATATAATGTAATATAACATGATGAATGTATAAATAAACAATGAAGCTTATTGACTTGACTATCGGATATAGCTAGATGGGGCTTATATCACAAAAGAACTAAATATAATCTCTGGTGTTTAAGCTAAAGAGCTGGAAGACTCCTGTGGTTTTAGAGGAAAAGAAAATAAATATAGCAGAAAAAGACCAGAAAATGACAGCTCAATGGAGCTTCCCCAACTAAGGCAAGCATGATGACATTACTCAGGGACACTAGCAATCTATTTTCTCATCAAATTGCTATTTTCTTTTCTTTCTTTTTAAATTTTACTTTAGTCAGTGATACTGTGAATTGTGTTTACAAATAGCATCAGTTTCAGTATGCTAAAAGGTACCATCCCTAAATTTCTACAGGTTATTTAGTTATCCAGAGCTAATAAAAGGAGAAAAGTCCTCAAATTGTATCTAGATATTTTGTACTATGAGAGCATTTCTGGCACAAGGATAATAATCAGATTATTTAACTGTTAATTTGTGGAAAATACCTAGTGAGGTTAGTCAAAAAATAATTGCATAAAATCAAGACAACCCTGAGGTACCACTTCACACCTGTCAGATTAGCTAAAATGACAGGAAAAGTTAATGATGAATGTTGGAGGGGTTGTGGGAGGGCTGGGACACTGATGCATTGTTGGTGGAGCTGTGAACGGATACAGCCATTCTGGAGAACAATTTGGAGCTATGCTCAAAAAGTTATCAAACTGTGCATACCCTTTGACCCAGCAGCATTTCTATTGGGCTTATATCCCAAAGAAATCATAAAGAAAGGAAAAGGCCCCACATGTGCAAGAATGTTTGTGGCAGCCCTTTTTGTAGTGGCTAGAAACTGGAAATTGAATAGATGCCCTTCAATTGGAGAATGGCTGAATAAATTATGGTATATGAATATTATGGAATATTATTGTTCTGTAAGAAATGACCAGCAAGATGATTTCAGAGAGGCCTGGAGAGACTTACATGAACTGATGCTGAGTGAAATGAGCAGAACCAGGAGATCATTATACACGGCAACAACAGTATTATATGACTATCAATTCTGATGGACATGGCTCTCTTCAACAATGATATGTTTCAAACCACCTCCAATTGTTCACTGAAGAAAGCCATATACACCCAGAGAGAGGGATGCGAAATGTGGACCACAACATAACATTCTCATACTCCTTGATTGATGTTTGCTTACATTGTGTTTCCTTTATCTGATATATCGTTTGTGTAGATAAGATTTTTCTTGCACAACAATGATAAATTTGGAAATATGTATACATATATTCGATTTGCCAATATTTTAACATAATTAACATGTAGTGGATATCCTGCCATCTAGGGAAGGGGTGGGGAAGTTGGGGGGAAAAATTTGTAACGGAAAGCTATGTAAGGGTTATTGTTGAAGAATTACCCACACATATGTTATGCAAATAAAATAAAATTTAAAAAAAATAATTGCATAAAAGGTAATAAGCAGAGATATCATCTCTCTTGGGAGTTTCTGCTAGGGGGAAATCATATATTGATAAGTAAAATCATAGGTGGAAATTAAAAAAAATGACTCTAAATAGGAAAGGAACCAGTCCATGTTGTAAGCCCTTGCTCAAGTACAATTATTATGGACATGATCAGTATATGATGTGCACTGATCATTAAGTGGTGGTGTGCCATTATCCTCTCTCACCTGATGATTATCATATCTACTTATCCATCTTCTGAGTTCATGTTTTACATTTCCAACTGCCTATTGAGAGCTTAAACTAGATGTCTCCAGTTTGTCCAAAACTGAATTTACCTTTTTTTCCACCTAAAAACATATTTTATTATAACACTGAACGATTAAGGATACAAAACTTCAGTAAGATTTTTAAAATGTGTTCTTCTATTTAAATTATTAAACATTTTATATTAAATATAGCATTTATAATTTATGTTAAATATATTATATTATAAATAATTACATTAAAATTATTAAATTTTAAGATAAATACCAACATCATGGTCACACTATCAAAGCCCCAAGAAAACAAATGATAAACTTACATTATCAGCCTTGTCCATTACCAACAATTTTCTTTCAGAAGTATACTTTCAGTATGTCCTCGGAGATCATGAACAATTTGTGTTTATAGAATTGTATGTGACTTTGACTTTCCTGACTAAGTGATGAAGTTCATTATATAACTTTGCCACGTGTAATTTGATTTTTGAGTTATCTTTTTCACATAATTTGCTTTTGGTTCTTCAATTGTAGCATTAGACTTGTTTCTAGAGTACTCTGTACATTTTAAAAAATTGTCATTGACTTTTTTTTAAAAAAGAAAACAGTCCATGATTTTTAAAGTATTCTATTTAGTGCAGCTATATAATATTCCTGGAGTTCTGAATTGCATGACATACAATCATTGTGTTTCCTCCTTGATTTTCATTGTTTTCTCAAATGGCTTATCTTGTTCAATTATTTATTCCTTTTTAATGGTTTCAGCAGAGGTGTCATTGGTTCTTTCTGCTTCTGTTTTGATGCTGCTCTCTGAATTTTTTGTTGTTCACTTTTATCGTTTGCATTGTTTTTCCTCTGTGTATAGTCATAATTAGCTTTCATGTTTCTATTATCTAGATGGTTCTGATGTCTCTGATTCTTCATCTAACTTTTCTTAATAATTTTGTTTTTGAATTTATGACAGTGTTGAAAGATTGATCCTTGAGATTCAAGCTCATTATCTGTGTCATATTTAAGACATCAGTAGTGTCTCTAAGACCTTTGGGCTCATTTTCATGCTTTGACTTTGCTGTTGAAGAACTCTTTCTTTCCCTTAAGTTGGTTCATTTGGTTCAGTTAACTAATATTTGCATCAGGGCAGTTATTTATAGGGAATCTGAGAAGAAATATATTGCTGAAGGCATGCAATGATGATCTGAAAGAAACTTCTAATAGGGTTATATTCTTATCATTTGACCAAGCTTCTCTGGTGAATTTTCCTTTTCTCTTTTCTATGACCTTGCTAATAAGGTTCTGTGCAATGTATTCCCTAATGACTGATTTTTGCCTTGAGAAGAAACTACTGTCCAACTATTATCATTTATTTTTTCTTCTGTAATCGCTTCAGATTTTCTGAGCCTCAGAAACCATAATGTTGCAAGCAAGCAGACAGACTAAGCATCTTGAAAAAATTGGGGTACACAATGGGGTACACACTGGTAAAATTCTCCTGTCGAGTCCTAGTTTTCCCAGTTAACCATTTCCAAATGCTTCCCTATGAGTTGTATCTGATAGTAATGCTGAATGGTTTCTGCAATGTGATCTCTTATATTTTCTGATTTTGCTGATGGCTAATAATGTTTGGTACTAAAGTTTTTAAAAAGTGCCAAGATTCAGTTGACCAAACTGTCAAAAGTCAATTGATTCACCATCTTTGGAATTCTAAGAATCAGTGGTGAATTCTGTGATTTTTCAGTTGCTCAGGTAACAGACCTAATTTTCCATTCTTTGGTTATCCAAAGGTATAGAATTAATTCTCTTTTGTAACAGACTGAATGGTAATATCTATAAGAGATCCAGATATCCAAGAAGTAGGTCATTTCTAATCAACACTTGACAAAGGGACATGTTAAATTCATCTACTGGACCAATTTGTCCTTCAGAATTGTCATACCACATAAAAAAACTTACTGCCCACAATTAGTAAAGTTAGTGTTGGATCCAGCAAGAAGCTGATAAATCCTATCTTTATTTTAAAACACTAACTGGATAAAAACTAGTTCTATCTTCAGTGTCACCAAGTCCCAATTGCCTTTTTAGCTATTAAGTCAATTTGCAAACACATTTCCTTCTTCTGTGTATACCAAATGCTGGGGTGGTTCCTTCCACAAATAGCAATTTTTTTCCTTTTCAAATTTTAAAATTTTTACACAAATTAGCTTGATGATTTATGCCTTTGATCTTAATCCTTACTGGCCCTAGTTGTTAATGCCAAAAATGTAAAATTGACCATTTTCTGATGTGCAAGTGCATCTTCACTTGATGGTTTTTTTTTTTTGCTTTTTCAGGGCTGATGTTCTATCCACTGTACCACCTCGCTGCCCCAAGTGTATTTTTATTTATTTATTTTTATTTTTATTTATCTATTTATTTTTTTTGCAGAGGCAATTGGAGTTAAGTGACTTGTCAAGGGTCACACAGCTAGAAAGTGTTAAGTGTAAGTGTATCATTTTTTAACCAAAACTTGTTGAGAATATTTTCTGTAAGTTTATTTTCCCCCCACAAAGTGAATAAAAAATTCTATTTGAGCTCTGTACCAGACGTCATTCAGTTCCTTAGGCTTCCTTATGTCGAGTAACTTCACCTTTTTGGTAAAGCTGTTGGTAACCGTTTTCTAAACCAGCTCAAGGGAATAAGCAAAAGAAATAAAAGCAAACAGAGAGATTTATAAGGAGAATCTTCATTCCCTTAAATTATACATATACAAATATATGCACATATATGCATAATGTATGCATATATATGCATACATATATTCATATTTTGTTATTGGCCATTATTCTTACAACTTATGGTGCAGAAATCCACATCTTATTTTCAGATACTTTTTTTTAATTTCTCAAATTCGCGTTTTTGTTGAAGCTCCCACGATATTTTTAGTAAGCCCCAAAGACAGATAAAATTCCACCCTGAAGAGCTTTCTTGAGTTCTTCAACAGCTGGCATCCAAGGCTATGCTACACATGAAGACTTTACTCTTCACATTATTGGTGTCCTCAAAATGCTATATAGCATTCCCTGCAAATTTCATGTAGCAGCTGTACTCATCTAAAACCAAATGTCAGAGATAGTAGAAAAATAAAAGATTTCTTTTTAGAAATCTAACTAGAATATAAAACTTAAGAATTAAAACATGGATTATTTAATTACATTTATAATGTTCTTTTTTCCTCCAAATGATTTAAAGTTTCATTTTGAGATGCAAGTGCAAAAAGCATAAAATATATGCAATTTTAACTGGATACATCATGTTATTCAATCAATAGGGTATGAGGTTGCTTAATACTTACATGAAAGATTTTGCATTTCTCAGCAATTCAGTCCAGATGTTATGCACCTGGATAATCACATTGTTCTGTTCAGAAAATCAAGTCATTTTGACAGTCTAAAAATAGTGGGGAAGGAGATAGAAGAGATAAAGGGAAGTGTCAAGACAGAGCCAGGCTTGACAAAAATATACCTGAGCAGAGATGCCAGAATTATTATCCTAACCTGGATATGAGAAGACAGCAAGATGTGACATGATAATTTTCACATTGAAGAATATCAATGGATGAATCCTTGTAAGTCCAGGCTTACTTTTTTCATATAAGTAGCCAAGAAAGAAGAATCTGCTTAAACCCAAAGATATTCAGGGAAAACCAGCATTAAGTGGTTTGGCTAGAGGCTTTCACACATGTAAAGATTATGCACACCCCAGATAACTTTGTACAAAACTGCTGTTGCAGTCAATTTAGGTCAGGTTCTTAGGCTATCCATATAACTTATTTTGCCA
Source organism: Myrmecobius fasciatus (assembly GCA_023553655.1). NCBI lineage: Eukaryota > Metazoa > Chordata > Mammalia > Dasyuromorphia > Myrmecobiidae > Myrmecobius > Myrmecobius fasciatus. The sequence goes on along the minus strand of JAJPUD010003087.1, from coordinate 99,632 downwards.
TGTTTTCTACATAGTTATTAATTTCTTCTTAAAAGATTTTGGGACAGTTGTAGTGACTTTCATTATAAGTAAACGCTTCTTCAAATGTATCATATTACTTTGCTTTAATTTTTTTATTGAAATTATATCTATCTTGCATCATAATTTGTGTACTTCTTATGCAATACAAGATCATAAGATCAATGGGTTTAAGTTACCACAGTCAGGTTAACTCAGTCCCAGAATACTTAAAGAACTAGTGAATGTGATTGCTGTATCACACCAGTTAATTTTTTAAAAATCATGGGGAAAGGAAGAGATGTTGAAAAATGCCCCAGATATGAAATAGAAAGAGATAGAGTCTTCAAGCTTGACTTCTATTCCTGATTTATTTGTTCTTTCGGAGTTGAAATAATGAGACTACTGAGAATCTATTAAGTACAAGAGTATCAGAGTTACACAAATACAAACTCTTGAATGGTTTAAAAGAAAAATAAGAATCAAGAAAGCAGAATTTATGGCTTATACACCATAATTAGTGAATAGAAGAACTTGAATTCATGATGGCAAATCCCAGCAAAAAAAAACAAAAAAAACAAAGAAGAGAATAACTAGGAGTAGGAATATATAGTAGTAAAGTACAATCTGGAAGAAGAAAAGCAAAAGGCAATAGCATTAAGGGGAAACATGATATCTATACAAGCAAAATTAATTGATCCTAACTCAGGATACATAGAGACAATTTAAGAATTATATGTCTCCTAGAAAAACACTACAAGTCACAAAGCTTGAATATTATAATTCAAGAAAAAATACAAGGAAATTGCTCAAAATTTCTGAAAACTTAGAACTAATCCAAAGAGTTGGTAGGTCACCTCCAGAAAATAATATATGAAAGTCAGCCTGTTCCCTTATGCATAATAAATGCAAAGCTATTCTCAAAAGAATTAGAGATGAGAAATGAGACGTGTGTCCCAGTTATTATGGTCTTCTTTTAGAATAATAATAATAATACTATTTTCAGTATTTTTTTTGGGAATCATTCTTTTTTTGTTTTTTTTAATGTATTTTTTATTAAAGCTTTTTATTTGCAAAACATGTGCATGGGTAATTTTTCAACATTGACCCTTGCAAAGCTTTCTGTTACAAATTTTTCTCTCTTTCCCCCATCCCCTCTCCCCTAGATGGCAGGAAGTCTAATACAAGTTAATTATGTTAAAATACTTGACAGATAGAATATGTGTATATATATATTTATAGTTATCTTGCTGTACAAGAAAAATTGTATCTACAAGAAAAAGGAAAAAAAAACCTGAGAAGGATAACAAAATGCAAGCAAACATCAACAGAAAGCGTGAAAATGCTATATTGTGCTCCACCCTCAGTTCCTACAGACCTCTCCCTGGGTGTATATGGCTTTCTTCATCTCTGAACAACTGGAAGTGGTTTGAAACATCTGATTGTTGAAAGAGAACCATGTCCATCAGAATTGATCATCATATAGTCTTATTGTTGCCTTGTATAATGATCTCCTGGTTCTGCTCATTTCACTCAGCATCAGTTCATGCAAGTCTCTCCAGGCCTCTCTGAAATCATCCTGCTGGTCATTTCTTACAGAACAATAATATTCCATAACATTCATATACCATAATTTATTCAGCCATTCTCCAATTGATGGGCATCCATTCAGTTTCCAGTTTCTTGCCACTACAAAAAGGGCTGCCACAAACATTCTTGCACATGTGGGGCCCTTTCCCTCCTTTAAGATCTCTTTGGGATATAGGCCCAATAATGCTGGGTCAAAGGGTAGGCACATTTTGATAACTTTTTGAGCATAGTTCCAAATTACTCTCCAGAATGGCTGGATCCGCTCACAGTTCCACCAACAATGTATCAGTGTCGCAGTTTTCCCACATCCCCTCCAACATTCGTCATTACCTTTTCCTGTCATCTTAGCCAATCTGACAGGTGTGTGGTGGTATCTCAGAGTTGTCTTGATTTGCATTTCTCTGATCAATAGTGATTTGGAGCATCTTTTCATATGACTAGAAATAGTTTTAATTTAATCATCTGAAAATTATCTGTTCGTATCCTTTGACCATTTATCAATTGGAGAGTGGCTTGAATTCTTATAAATATGAGACAATTCTCTATATATTTTACAAACGAGGCCTTTATCAGAACCCTTAAATGTAAAGATGATTTCCCAATTTATTGCTTCCCTCTTAATTTTGTCTGCATTAGTTTTGTTTGTACAAAAGCTTTTTAACTTAATATAATCAAAATTATCTATCTGCTGTTCAATTAAGAGTTCCAGTTCTTCTTTGGGCACAGATTCCTTCCTTCTCCACAGGTCTGAGAGGTAAACTATCATATGTTCCTCCAATTTGCTTATAATATCACTCTTTATGTCTAAATCATGAACCTATTTAGATCTTATCTTGATATGTGGTGTTAGGTGTTAGGTGTTAGGTTCTTCCATACTAATTTCCAATTTTCCCAGCAGTTTTTGTCAAATAGTGAGTTCTTATCCCAAAGCTGGGGTCTTTGGGTTTATCAAACACTAGATTGCTATAGTTATTGCCTAGTTTGTCTGTGATCCTATCCTATTTAACTGATCAACTACTCTATTTCTTAGCTAGTACCAAATGGTTTTGATGACCGCTGCTTTATAATATAGTTTTAGAACTAGCACAATTAGGCCACCTTCATCAGCACTATTTTTTTTCATTAATTCCTTTGAAATTCTTGACCTTTTGTTCTTCCAGATGAATTTTGCTATTATTTTTCTAGATCTGTAAAATAATTTCTTGGGAGTTTGATTGGTATGCCACTAAATAAGTATATTATTTTGGGTACTATTGTCATTTTTATTATATTCTCTCGGCCTACTCATGAGCACTTGATATTTTTCCAACTGATTAGGTCTGACTTTATTTTTATGGAAAGTGTTTTGTTCATGGAACATATTACTTATCAGACTTATGGATATGTGAACAATTTATAAATAAACAAGAGATAGAAAGCAGTATGGGGCATAAAATGGATAATTTAGATTACATTAAACAGATTTTGCACAAGTAAAACAAATATGGCCAAGATCAAAAGGAAAGCAGAAAATTGGGGAAATCATTTTATAACATCTCAGATGAAAAGGTCATATCTCAACTATATAAAGAACTTTGTCAAATCTATAAGGATGAGTCATTCCCCAATTGTTAAAGGATATGAGCAGGCACTTTCCTGATTAAAAAAATCCAAACAATTTCTAGAGAAATGTAAATTGGCCAAAATGATTGCAGGGGAAAGCAAAAAATGTTGGAGGGGATGTGGAAGAATTAAAATATTAATTCACTGTTGGCAGGACTGTGAAAAGATCCAACTATTTTGGAGAGCAATTTGCAATTATACTGAAAGGGAAATTAAGCTGTCTATACCCTCTGAATGCAATCCCATTACTAGGTCTGTTTCCCAAGAAAATTAGGGGAAAAGGAAAAAACTATATGTTGTAAAAATATTTGTAACAACTTTCTTTGTGGCGATAAAGAATTGAGAATTATGGGGATATCTGTCAATTTGAAAATGGCTAGACAAGTTGTGGTATATGATTGTGATGGAATACTGTGCTTAAGAAGTGATGAGCTTGTTGATTATGGAAAAACATGAACAGACTTGCATGAAATAATGAAGAGTGGAATGAACAAAACCAAGAGAACATTTTATACAGTAACAGCAATATTGTTTTTTTTAAATGGTAACTTTTTATTTTCAAAATATATGCGAAGATGGTTTTCAACATTCACCCTTGCAAAATCTTGTGTTTCAAATGTTTTCTCCCTTCCCTCTACCACCTCCCTTAGACAGCAAGTAATCCAATATATGTTAAGCATGTGCAATTCCTTTATACACATTTCCACAATTATTGTGCTGCACAAGATCAAAAAGAAAAAAAATTGAGAAAGAAAACAAAAAGCAAGCAAACAATAACAAAAAAGGTTAAAATGCTATGTTGTAATTCACATTCAGTCCCCATAGTCCTCTGAGTGCAAATGGTTCTCCATCACAAGTCCATTGGAATTGGTCTGAATCATCCCATTGTTGAAAAGAGATATGTCCATCAGAATTGATCATCATATAGTCTTGTTGCTGAGTATGTTCTCCTGGTTCTGCTGATTTCACTCAGCATCAGTTCATGCAAGTCTCTCTAAGCCTCTCTGAAATCATCCTGCTGGTCATTTCTTATAGAACAATAATATTCCATAACATTCATATACCATAATTTATTCAGCCATTCTCCAATTGATGGCCATCCTTTTAGTTTCCAGTTTCTTGCCACTACAAAAATGGCTGCCACAAACATTTTTGCCCATGTGGATACCTTTCCCTCCTCTAAGATCTCTTTGGGATATAAGCCCAGTGGAGACACTGCTGGATCAAAGGGTATGCACAGTTTGATAGCCCTTTGGGCATAGTTATAAATTGCTCTCTAGAATGATTGAATCTGTTCACAACTCCCCCAACAATGTATTAATGTCCCAATTTTCCCACATCCCTCCAAAGTGTATCATTTTTTTTCTGACATTTTAGCCAGTCTGAGAGATGTGTAGTGGTACCTTAGAGTTGTCTTAATTTGCATTTCTATGATCAATGGTGAAGAATAACTATGTATGATTAAATCATTTTGACTATAATAAATACTCAAATTAACTTCAAAGGATTAACAGAAGAACTGGATTTTAAAACTTAACTTATTATGGATTCACCAAATTTCTGAATTAAATCCAGAGACAAAGAATCATGATTTAGGCAACTATAGGAGAAAATCAATGAATTGTAAATGGTATCAATTTAGAAAGACAGAATCAATCTGATAGCTTCAGGAAGGAGTAAAAATTAAGGTCTTTATTTTGAGTCAACCTAACCCATAATGAACATGGGAATGCCCTTAAAGCTCATATAAGAAACTGATTATATAAAGCATATACAAATATTCCCTCTTCTCATTTAATCTCATATGTTCTTGACATCATCCCCTACTATCTCTATTTCTATACCAATCTCTAATGAAAAGATGATCATTCTCCTCACCCAAATACAACTCTTCACTGATTCTCATCTCCTTCCATCTTTTCCAGCAGATTGTTACTACTATCACCCCAGCCCTTATCTTCAGTATCCTTATCTACTGCTTTCTTTCTTGATGTTTGTCTTCCCCATCCTGAGACAATTCTCATTAAATCCTACCATCCTGTCAAACTATCATCCTTCATCTCTCCTTTCTTTCACAGTCAAATTTCTAAACATAATGAATATTTCCTTTTAACCACTCTCCTCTTTAAGACTCTAGTTCAGGTCCTCTTATTTTCATTGGAACTATCATAAATAGCATTGTTGATGTGTAATAATTCATGTTGTTTGTATAATCTGATTATAAAGACTCAAAGTTGTTTACATCCATTGTCTCCTTCCCTCCTTTAAATCTTATGCAATTTGATTTTTTACATCTCTACTCAATTGAAACTTCTCTCTTCAAAATGACTATTGATCTCATAAATGTTAAATGTAGTATCATTTCTCAGTCCCTTTCCATAGTAGTAGATGCTTTGTAAATGCTATTGAATTATCAATACATTATTTTTGATTATCTGCATTTAAAATTTTTTGATGAATCATTAGTTTTTATTTTAGCCTTTTATATACCTGGCAGGAGAAAATCCCTGGCACTATTGTCCTAGAAAATAGTGTCAGTGGCATATAGAAAAAATGACTAATAAAGACAGAAAAGAAGAACTTGTTGAGTCTATTTGGGGAAGAGATGGTGATTCAGAAAGTATTAAAAGAGTGTAATTCACATGCACTGTCATCTGAACATAAATATACACCAACAAAATATTCTTAGTTTATTTGTGTTGTTTATATAATCTGATTTTAAGGACTCACAATCTCTATTTCTTATATCCCAACTCTCCCAATTTTTATTTTATTTATATTCCAATTTTTGCTTTGGAATTTATAGTATGTAATCTTTTATTGCCAAAAGAAGGGAAAACATTTTATTACAGAATACCTTAATCATTTGTATATTATAGAAGACACATTGCCCAATGTAACTAGTGAGAATTATAATTTTGATACAGGAATGCAAGGAACAGATTCTTTGTCTCACTATCAACCATCTATTTTTATTAAGTCCCAGGATAATTTGCATAGACTTGGCATTTAACAATAGCCAAGATCATGAGAGGAGTTAAAAAGAATTTTTTTCACTCCAGTCGCAAAAGAAGTTGGCCTAGGAGAGTGGTTGCTAAAGCAAAAGCAAAGCAATTCAAAAGACAAACAATTTAAGGGTTTTTTGCTGATTGGTTGGCTGCAGTTATGTGTTTCACTAAGGAAATGTACAGAATATTCCTTATGCTATTGGTTATATTTATAAAAAGGACTGACCATTGACCAACTTTTTCCCTTCTAAAATCACCTAGCAACTATGATTCAGTTGATGACCAAAAGATGGAAGTGCATTGGAGAAAGTCCAACAAATGACAGTAGCAGTTCCTAGTTTCATGTTTATTAAAGGACATTTTGAGAGAGACAAATGCTATCAGTAATAGTAGTTTATGAGCAGAGAAATCTTCCAGTTGAAATACATCTTTAGGAGCTTAAGTTACACTGACTCCATGTGTTTCTTGTGTGGGACAGTGCACTCAAATTAAAATCAGAGACTTTCAAGATTTAAAAAAAATACAGAAAGGGATTTATTATGATCTGGAGAAAAAGGGCAACTTCCAACAGACAAGCGTCATTTGAGGAGTGCAAAGTGCAAACTGCAAAACACAAGATTAAATAGACCCTGAACTAAGAAACTCCCAGCTCCCAGTCCCACCCTGACCATTTTTCCTATTGTCTGGGAGAGTCTGGGCTTACATTCCAAAAATAGAAATCTATCCCAGAAACAAAAGAATGTTAGTAAATAACAAAATCTTAATCAAAATTTCCCTAGAGAACTTCTATATAAGCAGATCTTCTTAGATGAGAGAATTCTGTTACCTGAATTCCTAAAGCCATAATTATTTTAAAATAAGTATTTAAATGTTAATTAAAGTGGGAGCAGAGGAGAAATAGGAGGGAAAATGTTTACACAAGACAATGGAAGACCTGCAGCTTCTTAGGTATAGTTTAACTTGTTATTGCAAAATTTCAAGTCACAATTAAAACATACAAATCTTCACTCAGTTTATCCCATACAATCCCTCCTCTGTATTTATTAACCTTTGAAAACCTCTCATACCATTTTGGATACATTTGCTCAACTGTCTTGTTCTCAGTTTCCAGTCCCTCTGGGTCTGGTTTGTCTTTTTTCTTTATTGGGGTTCATCCTTGTCAGGAACCAAAGAACCTGTTTTCAGTTTGATTCCTTGGTCCCACTCTCTAAAGATCTAAGATTCCCCCTCCAAGTTGTTCAGTCAAGTTCCTGAGGTTAAATTTTCCTTATAAAACCTATTTGTGGACTTTCCTATGGCTGCTATCTTTCTTAGGTTCAATCCACACAACACTCTGATTTTCTCCTTTCTTTTTTCCTGCCACATGGTATCTCCCCCAACTTCATTATGCTTCCCAACCCCACTTCTCTTCTTTATAGCTAACTAACTCTGTTAGGGTATTATGTCCCTTTCAGGATTCAGCATGCCAATTATGGGCATGCACCAATCTCATGGGATACTCCCTTTCTACTAGGTAATTGTGAGTTCCACTGAAGAACTTGTCTTTCATATGCTCTCCCAACTCTATTTCATATTTACCATCCTTTCATTTTGTCTGTAACCTCTTCTCCCAAATAAACCTTTTGCCAAAGAGAATGGCCATTGTGAATTCTTCACATGACTGAACCCCAACTTTTGGTGCCTGCCATCATTTAGTGACAAACCCCACACCACAGATCACATCAGTGAGGACCATGAAACATGAGCTAATTTTCTAATGTCTTTGGCAACTTTCTTCACTACCTGTTCATTATCATCAATTTTCACACAGCACAAATTTAATTTTCCACAAACTGTACCTTCTGCAGTCAATAAGTAGTCTAATACTAATCTATGCTAGTTTTGCTTCTCTAGTCTGGGTGGCCTGGTCTGCTAACAAATCTAATGCCTTTGTTATCTGGTTAATAATAATTTCTACCATGTACTGGAGTCTAATGAATCTATTCAGTATACAAATTGGAGTTCTGTACTTCCCAATTCCCATGTGGGGCCATCTATCATAATCATTTGTGTTCCTAGAAATTGGAGTAGATAATCTTTCACAAGTAAAAATGCCTATCAAGAAAGTCTGCAACAACAAAAATGCTAAAATAAACAGACAGATATATGCATCTAGCAACAGATAGATGACTAAGCCAAACAGTCACTTATTTAGAGTATAATGACCACATATTTTCAGATAGGAAACTGCAGGATCTTACATACTTGAATTGAGTTCATAGTTTCTACTGAACACTTGCCCTGATTATAGAAATTTTCTATAAAAGGAAAAAACAGGGATATGATTATAATCAAAAAGTGGTCCTTCAGGCCTCAGCCTGAGAGCACATACATGACAGGATAAAGCATCCTTAGCTAATTGTATGCAATAACAATTCCACCATTCAGACAGATTTGGGAATAATCAGGTGGGTTCTTATTCAAAAGAATACCACTGGGAAACTGAGTCAGAAGAATCCCATTTTAAGCGAAGACCAAGGTTGTCCTCTCAACCTTTGCCCAGATACTAACCTCCATCCATAGCAATTCAGGATCACATTCCTCTGAATAGCTTGTGGCATATTTCTTTCAGATGATAGATTACTGGCTTGATGATCCATCAGGGAATCATATCTGAATTCAAAACTCCAAGTAATATCAGCTACAGTCCCAAGAGATTTTTATCTCAAATAGCAAGTCTCATTAATAAAAGCTTCAGGTGAATTTAGCTTTCAAAAATCGCATATCCTAAATAAGTATTGATTATAAGAGGAAGAGATTCATCCTAGAAAGTTCACAGCTTATTTTCATATGGGTTTTAAATTCAACATTACACAAATCATTTTGCTTTAAATGCTCAATAACCAATCTATATCAAAACATATTCAGGTATTAACCATATTTGAAGGGACAAAGACATAGACCATTATTCTCAGAATCTCCTTAAACAATGGGAACAGCTTTAAAATGACCCAATACAATCAAGTGAGACTCATATAGAATGTAGAATATACTGTCCTAATTTCACATTAAAGTATCCTATCAGAATTAACATTAATAATTTATTCATCCTAAGAAATGTTATTTCAACTTCCCCCAATCAAGGAGTCCCTATAAACTTTTCTAGAAATATAAATAACAGGTATCTAATACCAATATTAAAATTTCCTCTAAGCACAATTAACTTCACCTCCCACCAAAACATTCCTAATTACACTCAATTTTAGAGGTTATAAATTGTTTTTAACAGTACATTCTTGAGGTTCCTCCACAGGTTCTTTAAGCCTGGTGTTCTCAGCCTCCAGACTGTAACTTCTGGTAAGAGTCCTTCCCACTCTGCTTTTTCCAGAACTTAGTTAACATCCATTCTCCTGGAACATCTCATACAATTTTTACAAATTACCCAATGTACAATTTAGCAAGCAGCATAGTAGCTTAAATATATTTCATCTAATTAGGAGATATAAACATGTGACCTCTTTAGGTAAATTACCAGAGAACCAAAAAAAAATTTAACTTAAAATCAAATCAAATCAAATATAGATTTAAATTTCTAGTAGCAATACTTTAATATCAATGCACACATATTTCTGAAATCTTATACCAGAATAAACAAATCACAGTTTTGGCATGCACTAATTAATAGTAATTATCTCATACAATTTCAGAATCAGAATTTCAATTTAAACACACACAACCCCCAAATTTAAGGTGGCAGAAAACTGCCCTTTTAAGTCCATCTATTCACTTCAAAAAAAATTGGCAGACTTTAGGACTCTGAGGGAGAGGGACAGAGAAATTTGGACCCAGATGTTCGGCTGCAGGTCTGTGGCCCAGTAACTAGTCTACCCTCCATGCCAGAAATGAGGGAGGACATGTCAAAGATTTTTGGGTACCAGCTAGAACCCCAAAAGGGTTTAAGCCAGCCAGGGATTCCAGCCTTCCCAAGATAGATCTTTCCATGAAAGAGAAGATTGGAAAATCCAAGAGAGGATATTTTTTATTTTATTTTTTTTAAACTTTTGCAGTTTTTCTGTAAGCCTCATGTTCAGGCCCTTGTAAGGCTTTCAAATTAGACCTACTTTTAAGTAGGTCAACAGAGTAACTCAACTTAGCTGACTGAGAGATAGTGCCAAGCAACTTAAAACTTAAGTCTTAAAAACCTCAGAATCTGACAAAATGTTTTTAGCAGTTCTGTAACTTCAACTCTTTCTGCAGACACAAATTGGCCAGTTCTAGGACCACAGAAAGGTCAGTTTTTTTTTTCTTTTTGGTGTGACAATTAAAAACTTTCCCCATCTCAGAACTAATATTTCCTTTCTCTAGTTAAAAGCTTTTCGAATAAATCCAATTATGTACAAAACAAGTGCTTTTAAATCCCAAATAACTGTATCTTTTAATTCATCTGACTGAAACATAGAAAACAAAATAGGCTTGCTCACACCCACACGCACATACACACAAACTGCTTTTCTAAATCAATATTCTCAGCCCACCTTGGGGTGGAAGCAAGGAGGGGAGTTCTGGAATGGAAACCTTAGGAGCCAGCTATCTGGATATTGAAAGCTCCTTTGAATTTACATCCACCCCTCATGGGATTGGACAGCTCCTGCCCAAACAAAATAACAGTATTTAATCCCTATACCTTTTGGAACTTCATCCCAATTATTCAGAAAGGGTTATCTTCCAAACAATAGATAGGGCTTTTTTTTTTTTTTTTTTTTTTTTTTTTTTAGAGCCGCTAGATTGTTCCTTTCGCAAGGTTCACAGTATTCTGTTCTCTTTATGGAAGACTCACTTGATCTTTTCCAAGCAAAATGGGAAAATCCTTACAGACTCTGAACCATTTACAATTTTTCCAATATCAAAGGACAATGGTAGCCTTTTACGTACTCTAACCCCCTAAATTCTCCCAGTTCCAATCCCAGTCACTCAAGCAGCTCACCATTCTTAGCAGAGGAAAAATACGGAGGAGTTATCCCATCTTACCAAGGGAAATGTGCCTTAACCTCTTTTTAGTATCCTCCTCTCACTAGTTGCTCACCCACCTGAGTTGTGTACAACTTACATGATCAATTCTAAACTTTTTCAACTGGTTTGTCTCCTGAGCTGAATTAATCCTCTCATTTTTGCTAGCCTATTTCCATTTTCTCTTTCTTTAAGTGTCTTTCTTTTTGAATTTACCCAATAGAAGTGTGAGTTCCTGAGTTGAGCCCAAAGATCACGGGAGAACTCTCTGGAGGAGGACTGGCCAAGGATTTGGTATGGGAGAAACCCCTCACAAACAGGAAGTATCCCGGAACAAGCCCTCAGAATTGTGTGGGACAGTGAACCCAAATTAAAATCAGAGACTCAAGATTTTTTTTTTTAAAAAAAAGGGGGATTTATTACAGTCTTGAGATAAAGAGTAACTCCCAATAGACAAGGTGTCAGTAGAGAAATGCAAAGCACAAATTGCAAAACACAAGATTAAATAGATCCGGAATGTAGAAGCCCCCATCCTAACCCTGGCCTTTTCTCCCATTGTCAGTTTACATTCTAAATATGGAAGTCTGTCCCAGAATCAAAAGAATATTAGTAAATAACAAACTCTTAATTTAAAATTCTCTAAAGAACTGCTATACAGTCTTAGATGAGAGAATTATCTGAATTCCCAAAGCCATCATCATCTTTAAAAGAAGTACTTAAATGCAAATTAAGAGGTGAGAAGCTAATAGGAAGGTAAATGTTCATGCAAGACAGTAGAAACCAGCAGGTTTTTATCTATAGTTTAACTTGTTATTGCAAAGTTTCAAATCACAATTAGGGCATAGTTCAAAGCCACATTCTCATGAGAGGTCTTCTTTCAGTTTATCCCATACATCCTTATGCTTGTTCCTCTTCAATACTGTTCCTTATTAATGATTTCCTCTACAGTTGTTATGAGAATATGTGCTATATTATAGTTCTATGTATAAGGGGAGAGAGCAATTAGGGAAAGGGGAAAAGAATTTCTTGCTTTTTACACTGCTATTATGTTTAATTAAATAATGCAGCTTGGAATGACTTTGTCCTCTGGTTTATTACTTTATTCTGATAAAAGAGAAACACTGGTCAGAGCTCATAGATGATGGCTGTGAATGGTTGCTGACTCAAAACATAGTTTGAATTGGGCAGAATTTAGGGGCACAAAGTTGAAGGAAACTGATTAAGTAATATTTGAAATTTCTACACAATTCCTATGGGCTATTCTCAATTCTAAACTGGTAACAGCAGCCTTTTTGCTAAACCACTTGGGAAAAAAAGTATGTCTACATTGTTTTTTCATGGTTCTCTTTTTTAAAATTTCCTAACATTGTATAACCTTGAGCAACATGTTATTTCAGATATGTGATACATTTTGTAAGCTATGACACCTACAATTTACATATGATAAGCACATTATAAATCCTAATTTTATTTGATTTTATGAGTTTACTTTTTTCCTCCTCATTTTGCTGACTACACTGAATTTATTGGAAAAGAAAAATTAGCAGAGTTTTGTGGGAAAGTTGATTCTAATACCATAATTATTTACAAAGGGTTTTTTTTTGGAGGGGGGGCTGACATCAGAAATCAAGTAGCTGGGGCAGCTAGGTGGCGCAGTGATAGAGCACCAGCCCTGAAGTCAGGAGGACCTGAGTTCAAATCTAGTCTCAGACACTTAACATTCCCTAGCTGTGTGACCTTGGGTAAGTCACTTAACCTCAATTGCCTCAGCAAAAAGCAAAAAAAAAAAAAAAAAGAAATCAAGTAGCTCATCAGGCTAAAGGAATATGAAAAGAGATTAGATGCTTTAGGAGAAGTTACTGAGTAAGGACAAAAAGAGAAAAAAAAGTGGGTTTACCTGATTTGCTCAACAAGAAGTTTAATAAAATTGATCTTGCATGACACTATAGGGAAAAATCAATCACCCTGACAAATAAAGCTACCACCTCCTTAAAAGTTTTAGTTGTGCCTTTCTTGAAAGGAAAAAAAAAGATATGAAACTTAATTCATAATTATCATACCACTCAAATTGGCTAAAATGACAGGAAAAGATAATGACGAATGTTGGAGGGGATGTGGGAAAAATGAGACACTGATACATTGTTAGTGGAACTGTGAAGGGATCCAACCATTCTGGAGAGCAATTTGGAACTACGCTCAAAAAGTTATCAAACTGTGCACATCTTTTGACCCAGCAGTGTTTCTATTGGGCTTACTTCCCAAAGAGATCTTAAAGGAAGGAAAGGGACCCACATGTGCAAGAATGTTTGTGGCAGCCCTTTTTGTAGTGGCTAGAAACTGGAAACTGAATGGATGCCCATCAATTGGAGAGTGGCTGAATAAATTATGGTATATGAATGTCATGGAATATTATTGCTCTGTAAGAAACGACCAGCAGGACGATTTCAGAGAGGCCTGGAGAGACTTGCATGAACTGATGCTGAGTGAAACGAGCAGAACCAGGAGATCATCATACACAGCAACAACAGTATTACACGATGATCAATTCTGATGGACATGGCTCTCTGCAACAAAGAATTGTCTCAAACCAGTCCCAATTGTTCACTGAAGAAAACCATATACACCCAGAGAGAGGGAAATGAAATATGGACCATAATGTAACATTTTCATGCTCTCTATTGATGTTTGCTTTCATTTTGTTTTCCTTCTAAGGTTTTTTTTTCTTTTTCTTGTAGATACAATTTTTCTTTACAGCAAGATAACTGTATAAATATATATATACACATATTTGATCTGTCAAGTATTTTAACATAATTAACTTGTATTAGACTTCCTGCTATCTAGGGGAGGGGTGAGGACTAGGGGAGAAAAATTTGTAACAGAATTACCCATACATATGTTTTGCAAATAAAAAGCTTTAATAAAAAATTATTTAAAAAAAACTAGCAGAAATTATCCCTGAACTACTCACCGTCAGTGATATCAAGGAAACAGTACATGGAAATCTGCCTCTGTTTAACTTTTACCTACAGGTCTTTGTTCTACCCTTTGAAGTGATCAAAATTAATCTAATTTTTAAAACATTTCAAGAGGTGATTAACTATCCTGTCCCCATTAAGTATTGTTTTCTCCAGAATTACACTGAGTTTTACTTTAATTCTTGGCTACAATGAACCATTAAAGAGATGGTTAGTAAATATCTATTTAGAAAAGGAAGGGATAAGTAAAAAGAATAAGAAGATGTATGCATAAAGAACTGGTTCTAAAAAAATTTTTTTTAAAGAGAGGGAAAAAAGAACTGGTTCTGCCAGACTAATCTCATATTTTTGAAGGAATAGGATTATTAAACTAGTAAATAAGAGGACTGGTGTGACTATAGTTTACTTAGATTTTGGGAAAGTTTTTGATAAAATGTTTGATAGTAGAGAAGATGAAGATAATAATATAATCAGATGAATTCTAGACTGATGGGATAGGAACACTGAGAAAGTAGTTAACAGTTCACAGTCAACATGGTAAGTGTTCTCCCTTGGAAGACCCAAAAGATCTTTGCTTGACTGTGCTGCTTAAAAGTTTTTATCAATGACTTGCATAAAGTCATGAATAGGGTGTTCATAGTATTTGCAAATATCATAAAACTATAAGGTTTAACTAACGTAGTAGAAGAAAGTCAACATCCAAAAAGATCTTGACATGTTAGAGCTTTTTATCTTTTAAGATTAAATTCAACAGGAATAATTGTAAAGTCTTGCATTTAGCCACATACATATACACACACATGGACTTCACAAATGTAAGACAAGAAAGCATGGATAGACCAATTCTGAAAAAAAATTTTCATGTGTTTAAAGGAATGCAAGATTATGCAATGAATTAGCAGTGCCATGTGTTAGCCAAAAAGGCCAATGTGATTTGGGACTACATAAGAAGAAAATAGCTTCTAGGAATATGAAGGTGATAGTCTCATTGTTATCTGCCTTTGTCATACCTCAATTTGGAACACTATGTACAGCTTTGGGTATCAAAGTTTAAAAAAAGATTTTAATAAATTGAAGAATATGCAGAAGAGGAAAACTGGATTGAGTTCATATCCTGTAAAGAAACTGGGTATGTTTGTTTGACCCGAAGAAGATTCAGGAGGAATATGAAAGTTTTTTTTTAAGTATTTGAAGAGCTGTCAGGTGGAAGAGGACCAGGAACAGTAAGTGGAATTTTTAAAGAGATAAATTAAAACTTAATTTCAAGAAAGGTTTCCTAACAACTTAAACTATTTAAAAGTGAAATGACCTCTCTCAAGAGAGTATAAAATCCTTCTGGCAGAAAAAAGACCAGTGGGTTAAAATTTTTTAAATGGCAGGTTTCCATGATTTTTAAAATATCATTAATAGTGAGTAGCTTATCAAACATATCTCATAGTTCTTTCAGGATCCAAGGATATAGTTTATTAGACTGAATATCTGAATTACTTAAATTCGTCAAGAGTAAGTAACTAAATACTCTCTTAATATTGTCTTCCTTGTTTTGATATTTTAGGCATAGCTTGACAATTACTTTTGGGGCATAATGTTAGAATTTTTTCCCTATGTCAGTTGAACTAAAGTTGAAATCCTTTCAATTCTAAAATTCATTGATTCTGTGATTTATTTTTCTTAATCCCAAAAAGCAGAGTTAAGATCAGTGAATGAAATTTGATAGAAGCAAATTTCTATTTGATCTAAGAAAAAACTCAATCATCCTGCCTCCTTTATAGTGATAACTTATAGCACGGTTTATTGAAAAAACTTTTCCTGGAGAAAGGAATATTTAATGGGAACAATATCATATTTTGGAATATTTCAAATACTCTCATGCAAAAGAATGGCTATATTAATTTTGTTCATCTCAGAGAACAGAACTAGCATCAATGAAAATGTTTCCATTTATGGATATCTGCTGCCATCTACAGGTAAAATCTTAGAGTAGCAGTTTTTCCCCCAGCTATTGAGTGTAACAGCCTGTGAAAAAGAAATAGTGAATAACATTGGGAAATCACAACTTAATAGTTTACAAAAGACTTCTCACAACAATAGAATAAGACAGATAAAATTCTAGAAAGGAAAGTTACACACAAACAAAAAAATTTGATCATTGATTTGAATTGAACTGAAAATAAATATAACTTTCTAGGGACAGAATGAACTGATTTAATGGATTTATAACAACATTTATAACAACCATGTCTTTACTTCTTTTATTGCCCCAGATTGATTCCTGTTTATTTTTTGAAGGTTAATCAGTCAAATATGCACTTACTTAATGAAACTATGGTCTGTGCCAATATCTTTCTCTGTGTCTGCAAACTAAATAATAATTTAGCAGTTGTACAGTTGTTGTTTTGCAGTCATAAAGGCAGCAATTTGATGTGTTTCATACAAAGTATGCTGAAGATTCAAATGTTAGGAAGTTAAGAAGGCAATATTTATTTAAATTTAAATATTTTCTTTGAAAGGTACTTTGTTAATTCATTGTTTTTTTAAAAAAGTAGATTCTTGTGGCAGGGCCAATAACTTCATTCTTTTGAACCTCTCAATCAAAATTCTGGAAAAGGACTCTCTTGCCCCAAGGAGACATACTCTGATAAAACTACTATGCTTCAAACATTTACTGGCTGTGTGACCCTGGGACAAATCACTTAACTATCAGCTTCAGTTTCCTCATCTGTAAAATTGGGGAAATAACAGCATTTACCTCACAGGCTGTTATGAGGATCAAATAAGATTATATAAGTAAGGCACATAAGAACCTTATTCACTATCCTTTTCACCTCAAAGAGTGGTTTTTCCTTTTTGATTGTCATCTTGCATACTACACAGCTTAAAAAGAATTTTTTGCATCTTTCACTTTAGTGTTTCTAACAGTATTTTTACAGAACTATCATTTTCTTTTTTATTCATCCTCCATGATGTTTCCTTGTTTCTATTTTTTATATGCCAACTCTGAGTTGATAGATGAATTCTTTGTGTTTCCACACCTGTCTCTTAAAAAGCTTCCTTTTTCACATTAAGATTTTATTTTGGGAAACATTCCTCTTTGGCTTCCTTCTCTAGAATTTTGTGTCATTGGTCCTTACATATTCTTCCTCTGAATTCTTTGAAATTAACTATCCAAAAATCTAAGATATCAAACTGTGATTAGCTTTTGTTTATCATGAATGCTAAGATGATCACTGAAAGTTAGCATCATATTGATATTAGCAACAAATTCCTCTTTATTGATCAGAATCATTTCCAAAATAAAACCCTTTATTACTTTTTAAAAATAAAATCATTAAGGCAAGTAAAGTTATCTTGGTTTTGGTTAAGAAAGTTATAATAAATATGTGGATAGTTGGAAATCAGACATCACTATGGTGTCATGCAGCTATGTCATGTTTATTATGTTGACCCAAAATTTTTAACTGGGTAGTCTGAGAGGCAATATAGTATGGTAAATAGCATTCTGTAATCAGAATCAGGGAGCCCTAAATTTGAATTCTACCTCTGATACCAGGTGAGTGGAGATGGTAAGTTACTTAATCTATTTCTTCATTTATAAAATGAGATACCAACCACATAGAAAAGTTGTGAAAATAGAATGTGTTACACATATGTTTTACTATTATAATTCCTATAAAAATAGCACTTCTATTTCTTTACCCAATGGTCTTTAAGCAAATGTCCTTTCCTCTTGTTCTTGACTCTCTTCAAATAAAGATAAATCTTTTTAATATTCAGTGATATGTCACTGTACCTATATTGTTCCTTTTAAATACAGTATACCTTTCCATAACCATACTCTCAAAAAACTTTTTCGACAGAACCATTTACAACCCCAAAAGGACTGGTCTATAATCCCCAGAGGATAAATTAAATAAATGGAAAATACCTATTACCCAAATAATGACATGTTAGCAAATATTTGCTCATTTAATTTCAGTAAGGAACATGGAGAAGAGAGAACATTGTTTATTGTTGTTAATTGTGTGAATGCATCAGATAAGGGACATTTATTGATCAAAAGTGCAGTTTTCACTATTGATTGGATTGATTGGAGAAATTGAAATTAAAATAATTCTGAGGTACAACCTCATATGTATTAGATTGATTAATAGGACAGAAAAAGAAAATAAGTAGTGGAGGAAATGTGAAAAAAATGAAATTGTTGGTGGAGTTGTGAACTGATTCAACCATTCTATAGAGCAATTTGGAACTATGCTAACAGGATTATAAAACCATGGATACACTTTGACCTAGCTATACCACTACTAGATCTATATCCCAAAAGAGATTTTAAAAAAAGTAAAAAGGACCCATATAAAAATATTTATAGCAGCTCTTTTCTGGGGACAAAGAATTGAAAGTTGAGGGAGTACCAGTCAATTGGGGAATTACTAAACAAATTGTGGTATGTGATTATGATAGAATATTATTGTGCTATAAGAAATGATGAGCAGGATGCTTTCAGAAAAATCTGGAAAGACTTCCATGAGCTGATGCAAAGTGAAATGGACTGTGTATATAGTAACAGCAATATTGTAACATGTTCAACTGAATAACTTAGCTTTTCAGCAATGCAATGATTTATGACAACTGTGAAGGGCTCATGATAAAAAAATCTTATCCATACCAAGACAAAGAATTGATAATATCTAAATACAGATTGAAGAACACTTAAAAAAAACTTTTCTTATTTTACTTGAGGTTTTTTTTTCCTGATCTGTTTTTTTCTTTTACAACATGATTATCATGATAATGTTTTGCATAACTACATATATATACTATATTGAATTGCTTGCCTTCCCAATAGAGGTGGGAAGGGAAGGGAGAATATTTGGAAATCACAATTTTAAAAATGAATGTTAATATTGTTTTTGCATGTTAACTGGGGAAAAATAGAATACCAAATCAATTTTAAAAGGTGCAATTTCTTTTGTTTTGAAGTCAGAGATTAGGTTTATCCAGGGAACTCTCCATGGTACTGATAGTGGCTCTCTGCAGCAGTAGTTATTTGCCTCCACTCTTCCTGTAAAAGTGACTCTCTCATTCCTTTATCTCAGACTCTCCTTGCTCTTATGGATTTTTTCTTGTTCTCCCAATAATGAAACTTATCAATCTATGAGAGTTGGGGTTTCCTTATTTGTTTATGGCTTCTTAGGAAACAAATAAGAAAGTAATTTGTGAATACTGAATTAATTCATTAATTCAATATTATCAACCTCCCCCCCCCTTTTTTTTCAGAGCCAATTCCATTCTCTTAAATGTTTGTCAACATTTTAGGGCAGATTTGATTTAGGAAAATTAGCAATGCCTGTGTCTTATGACATGCCCTTAATATCACTTACATGAATTAATGTAAAATCTTTCCTGTCTTTACTCTCTTCTCCCTTTAATCCATTTTTTTCCCACATCACTGTCAGAATTCTCTTCATGTGTATATTTGGTGATGCTTCTTCCTTGCTCAAAGCTTTTCAGAGGTTCTCTGATACCCAATTAATAGTGTTAAAATCTCTTTGCTAGTTATTTATGTGGCACAATCTGGTGCCATTCTAATTTTCTAACCTTTCCTCTATGCTCTCTATAGTCCATACATCTAACCAGACAATAACAGAAAGTTTTCCTACCCCAGTGAGTTTGCTAATATTAATTTTCAATCCTTGTTGCTCTTTGCCTGTTTAATTCCTATCTATCTTTTTAAAGTTCAATTCAAATGCCATCTCTTCCATGAAGTCTTCCTTGATCCCTCCAGCTGGTGATTTCTTGAATTAAGTTGCTCAAGGGTCAGATGCCAGTTCTGATATTTGCTGAGTGATCTCGAGGGAATTATTTCTCTGAGTTTCAGTTTCCCATTTGTAAAACGAAAATAATATTTGTACTCACAGAGATGTGGAGAAATTGACTTGTCAACCTAAAAATGCTACATAACTCCAAGTTTTATTTAATATAGAACAATTTTGCACTGGTTGAATGTACTTATGTGTAACTTATGGCCTAACCCATCAGCTCTGGACTTATAAAGACCAGATTTGATCTTGAGAGAGCTTTCTCATAAATCTCTCCTTGGCTGGGGCTCTGACTTGGGGTTTCCTCTGACATCCTCTGAATTTGAATAATGTTGAGGTACACAGAAGGTAAAAAGGCAATCCATTACTCACATAAACATTTGGGATACACACACATATCTGTGTGTATGGATGGATGGATGTAGGATATATGTGTGTGTATATATACATATATATATATGTATACATATATAGCATGTATATGTGTATATATATTTGCATATCTATATATAGAGATCTATATCTATCTATCAATCATCCCATAGAAAAAACACAACATAAAGAACTTATAACTGATCCCATAAATAGTCAAGAAAACTCTCTTTTCTGATGAAGTCTGTTAACTTCAAGGAACTAAATAGTTTTTTAGACTTATTGTCCTACTCTTTGGTTGAAGCTCCCCTGGAAGGGAAATGCTATTAGGGCTGCCAGAGTTACTCCATTTCTGCACAACTCACAATAGTATTGGATTGCTGGGGGACTTGTTCTTTCACATGATAGCTTTTGTCATTACTATTCTTTTTTTGGGCTCAGAATTCTTCCAAGTAGTTGAACTTGTTGCTGGACACTTCTTACCAGGTTGTTTCACAAAATCAAGCCTGGGATGCAACCCTTAGTTCTAGATAGGTTGCATCCTTTAATTCTCTAGAACAAGAATTATTAATTTATAGGGTTGTGAACTTCCATAAATTTTTAAATAACTGTATTTCAATGTAATTTCTTTTGTAATCCTATATATTTTATACATTTAAAAACATTACTGTGAGAAAGGTCCATAGGCTTCACCAGACTGCCAGAAAAGTCCATGACACAAAAAAGGTTAGGAATCCTTGCTTTAGATTTAGCCTTATGTGAAGTATTTTAAAAATCTTGGTTGTAGTTTTTAGTTATTAAAGTTTAAAACTGCATTTAGACTTTTGGAATACCTTATGTTTTACTAAATGTGGCTAATATACTCAACTTTGTTATATGGTTTGCATAAAGACTTTTTTGTTGCTTGGACTTAGTAGTTATGGTTAAGCCAATGCTTATTTGGTAAAATGGAATAATGTTGTAGGAAAACTCCCAATTAAACTTAGAGTTAGGAAAGAACAAAATTTTAATCCTATTTCTGATTCTTTCTATCTGGATTACTATGGATAAGTCAATTAACTATTTGAGAATCTCTATCCTCATTTGTAAGATAGAAATCATAATACCTCTACTATATACATCATGAAGTTAGGCTCATTATAAATCTTTGCAATCTATGGTGTGGTGAAGATATCCTTGAAGACAGTGGGGTGAGGATATTGTGAGGAGGCCCATATTGTGGAAATAGTTTCACTTATTACTTCATTTCATTCTTAGGCTGAGTTGTTTTACTCTAAGGAAAAATACATGGCCCTAGAAAAAAGTGCACATTCTTCTTTTAAATCCCCAAACTGCAAAATTAACATATCTACTAATTATTTCCAAAATACTAACAAAAATCAAACCACGTTAGTATAAAAATTATCTTTATTAGATGATATATGCTCACAATAGCAAATTCTTATAATTGCAAAACTTTATTCTGATGTTTAAAAAATTTACAATGCATGTATCTTATCCTAAATTCTTTCTTATTCTCATAGTTTGTTGTGACAGAGAATGGATGACAAAGGATGTGGCCTGGACCATCTATCCTACTGGGGACTAGAAAATATTGCAATTCATACAGATGAGTACTAAACAGCAGGAGAGCAGACCAGAATAGAAAGATAAAGTGGGTATTATAGATTAGACAACCAAGATGTCAAATCTAGGTAGGGTAGTAGTATAAAAAGAACCCCAGTTTTGGAGTGAGAACTAAGTTCAAATCCTTGCTATGCTGCTTATTCATCTTTAAGACCTTGGGTAAGTAACAACCCTTGAATCTTCATTTCTTTCCTAAAAAATATGAGACTTGAGCTAAATGCCTAGCTCCCCTTTAGCTCTAAATACTATGAAATTTGCTAAGATAAGAAAAAAGAAACTAGGCGACATCATAGGGTTGCACAAGCAATTTCCAATGTCCAAGAGGAGAGAGTCAGCAAGAACAATCAGAGAACAAGAAAAACTGAAGGGCAGCTCTGAGCTTAAGTGAAAAATTGGTTTTTTTCTTCACCTATCTGGTTATTGAAAATACTGCACCCACTAATATGGAATATAATAACCAAAATGAGATCAGAAACCTGGAGTTGAATTCTTTTTTATTGATTCAGAGATAAAAGTATTAGAATTCTGAGGACACTTAGCCTATTATAGTTAAAATTTTTTCTCTACTTACATCTTTCTGTTATTTTTCATTCACATACCCAATACCATCTTTCTTTCCATCTTTCATATAAAATCTCATTTAATTTTTTTATTATTAAAACTTTTTATTTGCAAAACATATGTATGGGTAATTCTTCAACATTAACCCTTACAAAGCTTTCTGCTACAAATTTCCCTCCCCACTCCCCACCCCTCCCCTAGATGGCAGGATATCCACTACATGTTAATTATGTTAAAATACTTGACAAATCGAATATATGTATACATATTTACACACATCATTTTTGTGCAAGAAAAATCATATCTACATGAAAAAAAAATCAGAGAGAGGAAACACAAAACAAGCAAACCTCAATAGAGACCATGAAAATGTTATGTTGTGGTCCATGTTTCATATCCCTTTGGGTGTATATGGCTTTCTTCACTGAACAATTGGAACTGGTTTGAAACATTTCATTGTTGAAGAGAGCCATGTTCATCAGAATTGATCATCATATAGTCTTGTGTTGCCGTGTATAATGATTTCCTGGTTCTGCTCATTTCACTCAGCATCAGTTCATGCAAGTCTCTCCAGGCCTCTCTGAAATCATCCTGCTGGTCGTTTCTCACAGACCAATAATATTCCATAACATTCATATACCATAATTTATTCAGCCATTCTCCAATTGATGGGCATCCATTCAGTTTCCAGTTTCTAGCCACTACAAAAAGAGCTGCCACAAACATTCTTGCACATGTGGGGCCCTTTCCTTCTTTTATGATTTCTTTGGGATATAGGCCCAATAGGGTCAAAGGGTATGCACAGTTTGATAACTTTTTGAGCATAGCTCCAAATTGCTCTCCAGAATGGTTGGATCCGTTCACAGCTCCACCAACAATGCATCAGTGTCCCAGCCTGCCCACATCCCCTCCAACATTCGTCATTATTTTTTCCTGTCATTTTAGCCAATCTGACAGGTGTGTAGTGGTACCTCAAAGTTGTATTAATTTGCATTTCTCTGATCAATAGTTAAAATCCCATTTAATTGAAAATTTTATCCACATATTCCAAAACTCATCAAATACTTTTCAGCTAAATGGTATAGTAGATAATGATCCAGGCATAGCATCAGGAAGACATGAGTGCAAATTCAGCCTCAGACACTTACTAACTTTGTAACCCTGGACAAGTCACTTAACCTGGTTTGCCTCAATTTCTTCATCTGAGAAATAGCCTAGAGAAAGAAATGACAAATTACTCTAGTATCTTTGTAAAGAAAACCCCAAATGGGGTCATGGAGAGTTATGCACAAGTGAAACGACTCAATAACAACAACATTATTATTATTTGTGAATTTCCACTAATAGCTCTTTACTTCAGGATATAGCTAAAGTTAC
>JAJPUD010003087.1:0-70716 GCA_023553655.1 Myrmecobius fasciatus | reverse complement strand
GAATACCTTGAGAAGAAGCATGTTTTTTATTTATAAAAAAATTTTTGTTACCCAATACTGAATCCAGTGCCTGATACATAAAAAAGTTTAATAAGTGCTTATTAATTGACACAAATATATATATGCATATATATATATATTTAGCAGCACTTTTTTTGTAATAGCAAAGAATTAAGTCAAAATAGATGCTGATCATTTGGGGAACGGCTAAACAAATTGTAGTAGCTGACTATAATGAAATGTTCTGTGGAAAGCAATGTATATGATAAACACAAAAAATCAGGACAGAGTGAAGTAGGCAGAACCAAGAAAGCAGTATACCCAGTAACAACAAGATAAATGGAAAGAACAACAATCAAACAAAGCCACCAAAAGTGAGTGCTGAATTTATAATGACCAAACTTGGCCTGCCAAAAGAGAAATTTTAAGGTGCCCTTCACCATCCACATTTTGAAGACTATGGAAATAGAACACTATATAATGTCAATCTTTTTTGATGTTTTGCTGAACTGTTTCCCCCCTCTTTTTTTATTCATTGCATTAGGTTGTAAAAATCAGGAGGAAGAAACTTATATCAAGTGAATAAGTTTATTGATTGTCATATGCTGTAACCAGAATGCAAACATGTATAGATTGAATACATGCATACAGATGGCCCTTGAGAGAGACTACAAAATTCTTCTAAATTGTGCCAATTTTTATACTCTTGCTAAAACAACTCTTCTTCTTCTTCCTTGCTCTTCCTTCCTTCCTTCCCTCCTTCCTTCCTTCCTTCCTTCCTTCCTTCCTTCCTTCCTTCCTTCCTTCCTTCCTTCCTTCGCTCCTTCCCTCCTTCCTTCCTTCCCTCCTTCCCTCCTTCTTTTCTTCCTTGCTTCCTTCCTTTCTCTTCTTTTCTCTCTCTCTGTTTATTTTTTCTTTCTTTCCTTTTATTATTCACAGGTTGACATGATATAGATGTAAGTTTTTTTTTCTTATCCTGAAGATATTCTGTTTCTGAGAACATATAGAGGTCTTTTGCACAATCTTGTGATTTATCAATAACTTTATTGCATCTTTTTCCTGTTTTGTAATCTGGTAGATCAGCATGAATTATTTTCAGTTGTTTTAGCATCCTGTTATAGTCATGCAAATTTTAATCCTTAAATTATTATAAGGAATGATTTCCTGGGAGGGAGGGAAAAAAGCATATTAGAAAATATAAACCTATAAAAACAAAAAGTAGTTATTTTTTTTCTTTTGGAGACAATCAGAATTAGGTGACTTGTCCAATGTCACACAGCTAAGAAGTGTCTGAGGCCACATTTGAACTCAAGTCCTTCTGACTCTGGGGTTGGTTCTCTGACTACCTAACTGCTTCTAAACTATACCATTTTTTAAATGAAGGGGATGAGCTAGATAATCTTTAAAACAGGTCCTTTCCAGTCCTGATATTCTATAATTCAATTACTTCAACCTGTCCTTAATTAGTAAAGGCAATAAAATATATTGAAAAAAATGCCACTTGAGAGTCAGAATTATAATCAGAGTGGAACGACTGGTACTTTTCTCAATTTCAACAGTTAGAAACAATGAACAATTAACAAGAATTACCTCCTCTCTGATTCCCAGTTTCTTTCAAGTCTCATATCTTCTATGAGAGACTATTCCCAATTCCCCTTATATATATTTTATATAAATATGTAATATAACATATATTATATATATAAACATATATATATAAAACTTGTTGTACATAATTGTGTTCACATTGTCTCCTCTCAATAAAACCAAGTTCTTTGAAAGGAGGGTCTGTCTCTGCCTTTCTTTGTAATCTGTGCCTGGTATGTACTAGGAACTTAATATATATCCATGGACTGACTATTCCTGAGTCTCTGTCTCTCCCTTGTCCCTCAGGAAAACCCCTTAGTTTCCCTCAGCTGAACTCATCTTGATAAGCTGATTTGAGATCCACTCTTGTAGTATTTGTTTCAGATGCCAGACTTGGTAGTTAAAGGTCTGCATGGAACTGGGACACACTCATTCCCCCAGAATAATTCTCAATTCTGCCATTAAAGACATGTCAGAGAAGATGAAAGAAATTCTTCTTTACCTGAAACTTCTGTGATTCTTAAATCTCATACCACTTGCCTTTGACTTGATAGGGAAGTAGAACTAGGAAAAAATTTCTTTTCCATATTTCTATTTGATTTTTATGCCTTTGTTGAAGTGCTCAAGTTCTGGAGAAAGAAGTGTCATGGTCGGGACATATTCATTTGGTAGATGAATTATAGCTTGAGTTCCTTTGCTATTGATTTTAGGTGAGCCCCAAAATGGGCTCATTTTGGAAACTGACCAAACTCAGTAATGATAGAAAAATGACATTGCCTTTAGTTACATTTTAGCATCTCTTCTACTTTAGTACAGGTTTCTGGGGTATTCATCATTTATTGAGTGGCATCTTTTCTATTACTAGATAACCAACCATTACTCAAATCATCATTTGATTTACTTAGACTCTTCTCTGTGCCAAAATAAAAGAGGGCTATGTAAAGTGAATCTAAGGGAAATATATAGCACATTGTCAAAATAAAAAAGGTACAAAATATCCTCTCTATTACACCAAAGTGGCTTTACATTATTCAGGGGTTTCTTTTCCTTCTCTTAGAATATTGCTGGTTTGAAGTATGAGAATCTCTTCAAACTTTGGCATTTACAGTGTCAGGGATGAGTTGAAAGAGGAGACCTGGAAACTTACAACACCTGTCCTCCTCCTACTGGGAAAAAAGCATCTTTATCAGTTAATATTTATAGATAGCTCTGAATTGAATATCTGGACTATAGAACTGCTCAGGATCTTTTTCATCTGCCAGATTCAATTCTCCTAGTTAAAATATAAAAAATGTTTTAGTTTCATTTTTCCCTAAGCAACCACATTCATTTTAAATATTTTTTGTTAGTTCTTTTCTAATGTGTTAGATTTATCTATTTTTTATTGAATATAGCCCAATTAACTTGCTTATTACGATGTAAATTTTATTAAAGATTTCTTATATCTGTTGAATGTGCAAAGTAGTTCTACAACCTCACAATTTATTTTAAAAGTTCAATAATTTTTATAGTTACAATATTTTTCATAATATTTGCAATTAAGCTATTTCATATTTTAAACATTATGCCAGTTATCTTTTTTAAAGAAGGTAATAATTATAATGGGTCCACTGGCTCCAGTTTTGCACCAGTAATTATAATTATTAAAAGCTCAAGCATAAGTTTGTAAAAAATTTACCTATAGACATAAAAGGTTCCTCATACTCTATTTTTAAGAAAAGCTGAATGTTTTATATGCCATTAAGATGAGTCATGTTGAAATCATTGCTTTCATGGGGTTAATTTAAATGATAATGGGTATAAAAATTAGCTATGCTCTGGTTAAATATATCTTTTTTCCATATGATAAATCAAGTACTATTTGAATAGCCATTTAAGCTATAAGCAGATCAATATTTCAATAAGGAGAATAAGGGATAAGGCCACAATTTTATGATAATTTGAATTGCCAAAACATATTAATTTGCATAGTACAAATGAAACAATAAATTAAAATTACCTACCACAGAACATTTAAAATTGTCTTTGTTTAATAACAAGATCAGTAATTTAGATCTAAATGAGATCTTTGATACCATCAACTCCAACTCTCATTTTATAGATGAGGAAACTGAAGCTCAAAAAGGGTAAGTGCTTTGCCTAATCTAACACATTCAGGAAGCATCAGGCACCAGATTTGAACCTAGCTCTTCTGACTCAAAGTTCAGTACCATTTTCATTATAGTATCACATATAATGTAATTATTAAATTTCACTAAAGAGATCATCATTTTTTAATAATAGCTTTTTATTTTCAAAATATATGCAAAAATATGCACCCTTACAAAAACTTGTTCCAAATTTTTTCCCTTCATTCCCCCACCCCTTCCCCTAAACAGCAAATAATATAGAATGTGTTAAACATATACAATTCTTTTATATATATTTCCACATTTATCATGCTAAACAAGAAAAATCAGATCAAAAAGGAGAAAAATGAGAAAGAAAACAAAGAGTAAGCAAACTTAATAAAAAAAGGTAAAAATACTATGTTGTGATCCACATTCAGTCTCAATAATCCTTTTTCTGGCTGCAGATGGCTCTTTCCATCACAAGTCTATTGGAATTGGCCTGAATCATCTCATTGTGAGATTATTATTTGTAATTTAATTTAATGCACACTTATAAATAAGTGTCAATAAATATCAGAGTTTTTTTGTAGATATAAATTCAAGGGTTAGAATTCATTTTTAGGCTAAATTTTTCTTACGTAGAGTATCCACATAATATATATGGATTTAAGCTTTCATTGACTTAGATGAATTGACCAATAAGTACTTTTTAAGCACCTATAATGTGTCTAAAACTGTGGTAAGCACTATAGTGTGAGCTTTTACACCTGTGATTTCATCAAATATATGTACACCCTTTAATTTACAGTGTCATCTAGTTTAGTTTTCATATACAGTTGTGTTCCAACTACAATGAGTACTGGAAATAACATGATGTTTAGGGCTCTGAAAAATTGGAAAGAGCTGCCAGAGGAACTGGTGTTCAAAGCAGGCTGCTATAATTACAGGAGCCCAGAGTGATGAGGAGCCAGTTTTGAGAAGCAACCTCATTGACTCAGCCTATCAGAGATTTAATTGATCTAGCAGCCTAAATGTTTCGAGTTTACTTTTGTTTATCTTATTAGTAGGTAAATGGTGGTTGTCAAAGGTGTATTCCCAATCACTAAAAACAGCTTTGTAGATATTGTTTGAAGTTTCCTTCATTTGCTTAATTTATTTATTGATTGGCTTTCCTTGGGGAAAATAAATAATTAAAAAATTGAGACCTAATTCCTTGTACATCTATATTTATGAAATTCCAGAAATAACTTCTGAAAACTTACCTTTTATTCTTTTGGATGTTTACTTGTAAGGCTAGGTGACAAAACTCTTCCTAAAACTTAAAAGTTATGTATTGCTAGTTAGTGCAATGTATAGAGTGTTGGGCCTGGAGTCAGGAAGATTCTTTTTCCTGATTTCAAATGTGACCTCAGGTACCAGTTGTGTGATCCTGGGTAAATATTTAACCATTTGCCTCAGTTTATTCATCTGTCAAATGAGCTGGGAAAGGAAATGACAAACAATTCCAGTATTTTTGTCAAGAAAACTCCAAAGGGAATCATAGAAAGATAAGACTGAAAATGATTAAACAAAAACCAAAAATGGGAGAGGACAAAACTGGTAAAAAACTGATTATTAAGGAATGTAGGCAAAGGGACCAGTAGAGGGAGCCATTTAACTAAGCCTTGGGGTCTGCAGGTAATAGAAAAATCAAGGTGGCAATGGGCTTTGGGATAGAACTGGAATAGGACTGGAGGATTTAGAGGTGGAAGGCATCTTGGAGATCATTCAGGTCCTTGGTGCTTTAATACATATAAACTAAAAGCTTAAAACAAGAGTAGAATTCTGTAAAAACACCAAATCTGCTCCTAGTTCTTCCAGTATACATTTTTTTTTTTGTTCTGCTTGAAGAGAACTTCTAGTATATTGCAGGAGGTATAAATAAATGGAAAAAAAAATTAGTGATTTAAAGGATAAGAGGAAAAGAAAAGAGAAGATATATAATCAAAGATTTTCAATATTCAGACTATTCCATTTCAATAGTTGGCTATGTTAAACATTTATTATCACTAATTATTTCTGGCTTGAGGACCTCTAACAACAGAGAAAGATCAAAGATTTAGAGCTGGAAATTAATGGACATAAAGGCCATTTAGTACAATCTTTCATTTTATAGATAAGGAAATTTGAAGTAGAGTAGAGTTAAATGACCTGCTTGGGTTCACATAGGTTAAATAAGAGAGAAGTGGAATTTGAATTCAGGACCACTGATTCCAAATCCATTGCTCTTTTTACTGTATCATATTGCCCTTTGGTGGTTTCCAAAATATTATCACTATGTTAAAAAAATTAGAAAATTAGAAAAAATAATATATTTTTTTCCTAAGCTGAGAAGTTTCTCAAGATAGCAAGTTTTGTTTTGTTTTATTTTGCTTTATGGTTAGTCACAGACAGAGAACAGAAATAAATGCCCTAGGTCCAGAATATAGAGGGTTTTCCAAAAGAATACACAAAGGGTCAGAAAGCATCAAATATATCCAGAGAATCTTAAATAAGTCATTCTACTTACAGCATTATAGAATATGATGCTGGGCACTTGAAAGAACTGAATGACTTTTTTCTTTGTTAAAATGAGTCAGAGGTAGAAAACTTGTTGCCGTCTTATTGACATCAAAAAGCTCTTTTGATTAAGCCTGAAGAATATTAACAATATAAACCAGATCAGAACTATTCAGTGGCTTGGCAAAGCAATTAAAGTACCCTGGGTATGCTAATAATGGAGACGTTTGAAATCTTTCCAATTCAAATGAAATATCACATAGCTCAGTATCAATTATCTAGCCATATCAGAGAAAATCTTCTTAGTTATTAGACCTTGAAGCTTGGTCACTTGAATATTCAGCCACCAAGACAAAGTAGCCTCTGTTCCCTGTGAAAGAAAAAGGACATTCCCTCCTCCCCTGCTTTTAGCCAAAACCAACCAACAGCAATCTTGAGAGCAGTACTTCCACTTCTTTCATACTGTACTTCTTTATATTATGGATGCTATATTAGAAAGTGGGTGGATAGAGCACTGGACTTGAAGTCAATAATACTCATCTTCCTGAGTTTAAATCTGGTCTCAGATACTTACTAGCTTGTGATCCTGGGCAAGTCACTTAACCCTATTTGTCTCAGTTTCCTCATCTGTGAAATGAGCTGGAGAAAGAAATGACGAACTAGGATCTTTGCCAAGAAAATCCAAATAAGAGTCAGATATGATGGAAACAACTGAATAACCACCACCACAACATATTGGTAAGTGCTGGACTTGGTATCAAGAGACTTGGGTTTGAGTCCTGGCTTAGCCATTTGTAGCTCTGTGATGTTGCCCAAATCACTTAACTTCTCTTATATTCAGGCTCATCAATAAAATGAGGATATTCTTGCAATATCTAACCCACAGGAATATCTTCTCTACAAAGACATTTTATCTTTGTCAAATGTAAACTCTTATCTTATTATTGTTGTTCTTAGATCATACACATCTTTTTAATGGGGGTGAGATTAAAATGTTCTAAGGACAATTTGCTCTTATAATTAATGTTCTGAAGATTAATAAAAGATTGGATAAAATGACTGTTTTATAATTGAATAATAATATTGACATTAAAAACAATATTGCGAACACCTTTGTAGCAATTCCAGTAGCAGACTAACATATGTGGTAACATATTTCTTTGTGATCTGACATGGTTTTGATTTCTTTAATGAGCTGTCTATATTTTAAGAACTTTTTATTTTATGTCCTTTGGAAATGAATATTTAGTATGGCAACATACATCAAAAGAATTGTTCTTAAAATTTTATGGTTTCATGCTCTGACTGTCTGATTGCAAGAAGCAATTCTCAATAGTTCTCTGGGTCTAGTAAAACTTATTGGTTGAATTCTCAAGAATATATTGGGTTTTGTATTGTGTCATGATGATTTTGACCAATTTATAGAGGACAATGAAATTCTGGTGAATAATTTTGCTACCAGATCATGACTTTTTTTTTCTTTAATAAAATATAATCTTCAATCATTTGGCATTTTCATTTAAAAATTTTTTATTCATTTTAAACTTTAATACAAAAATAAAAAAGAACATTTTGATGTACACAGCATACCATTAAAAGAGGACACAATATAAAATCATGAATTCTCATTCTGCACTCTGTGCTTTTGGGAGGGGAGTCTATGCCTAGTTTCTGCCAGACTGCTTTTCCAGTTTTCTCAGCAATTTTTAAAATCAAAAAATGAATTCTTATCCCTAAAGTGAAATTTTTATATTTCTCAAATATAAAATTACAATAATCATTTGCTACTGTGTTGCATGTTTTTTCTGTCCCATTGATTTACTTTTCTATTTTTTAGACAGTACCAGATAGTTTTTAATAATGAATACCTTATAATGTATTTTAAGATCTACACTTGCTAAACCTTTACAATTTCTCATTAATTCTTTGATACTCTTTACCCTTTGTTCTCCCAAATGAATTTGGTCAACATTTTTTCCTAGTACAATAAAATAATTTAATTGGGATGGCATGTATAAATAGGTTAGTGTGGATAAAACTATAATTTTTAAATTATATTGACTCTGCCCACCTATAAACAAGTGATATTTCTCCAGGTATTTAAACTGACTTTATTTGTATAAAAAGCGTTTCATCATTATGTTCCTTTAATTCTTAGTTTGTTTTGGTAAGTATAGAACTAATTATTTTATATTGTCTATAGTTATTTTAAATGGGGCATCTCCTTTTACAGGTTTTGTT
The DNA here is from genome assembly GCA_023553655.1 of Myrmecobius fasciatus. Classification (NCBI taxonomy): domain Eukaryota; kingdom Metazoa; phylum Chordata; class Mammalia; order Dasyuromorphia; family Myrmecobiidae; genus Myrmecobius; species Myrmecobius fasciatus. Next base: position 62,239 of record JAJPUD010003087.1, on the reverse strand, counting down.
GGTAATTTATAGAAATTATAAGCATTAATTTTTTCCACTAAATTTTTAGGATTTTCTAAGCATATCATCATATCATCTGCAAAAGAGATAGTTTTATTACTTCATTGCCCATTCTGATTCCTTCAATTTCTATCGTTAGCATTTCTAATACAATATTGAGTGATTTTGGTTACAATGGTCATCTTTGTTTCATTTCTGATCTTATTGAGAGGCTTCTTGCTTATCCCTATTACAAATAATGTTTGCTGAACTTAAGGAGAAGGCAGAAATAGAAAAAATCCACTGATCACCATGTCAAAGAGATCCTTTGTGAAAAACACATAGGAATATTATTGCCAAATTTCAAAACCCCCCAGATCAAACAGAAAATTTTACAAGAAAGAAATAAACAAAAAAACCCAATTCAAATATGTTGGATTTTGTATTATTAATTACAATTGTATTTAGAATTGTATTAGAATTGTATAGGACTTAGCAGCAGCCACAATAAAGACTGAATGTTCTGGAGTCATATATACTGGTAATCAAAAGAACTAGGTCTGTGGCTAAAAATATCATATCCAGCAAAAAATTTTCCATAATGTTGAATGAAAAAAAATGGACATTCAGTGAACTTGCATATTTTCAGGACTTCCTCTCAAACAAACCCAAACATAATAAAAAATTCAACAAAAAGAGTCAATATCAAGGATTAATTTCAAGAAACTTAACATGGACAAATTGTTTGGTTTTTACATAGAAATGTATACTGTATATTTAAGATTGACATCAGCAATTAGGTAATTCAAAAGAAAAATTGGGGCAGAGTTGAGTATGATCTGATTCTAAAAAAAATTGTCTAGGAAAAATAAAAATAGTAAATTATGTTATACAAATGAAGTGCAGAGTTAAAATAGACACAGAGACATTAAAAGGCAGGGAGAAAGGCTCATAATTTTGAAAATCTACTTACATCAGGAATGGGTTAAATAAGCAACATTATATACATACCATGAAGGGTATAGTACCCTCCAACTATAAATAAGAAATAAGAGGGAGTGTGTGTGGGAGAGGGAAAAAAGGGTGAGTGAAGGAGACAAGGGAAGCATCCATGCATAGGAAAAGATTAAGTAATAACAAGGCAAATTAAGAAGCAGAATTAAAATAGAAGAGTTAGCAGGAATAGGAAAGAAAAGATACACATAAAGATGACAATAAGGGTCAGGAATAGAATTTATTAGTGAAAAAAGTAGGGCCAGTAATCATTGATCTTAGACAAAGTCAAACCATAATAATATTATTTTAGATGCATATTTACATATGGGTAAATGACTGTTTATATATATGTGTGTGTGTGTGTGTGTGTGTATATATATATACATATATACACAATATATATACACATATACACAAACCCCCCATATATATTTATATATATGGGGGGTTTGTGGGTGGTGTGAATGTATATGTATGTGTGTATATAGAGATATATATGGATATATATATATGTAAATATATCTGTGCTTAAATGTAGCCTGATTGAGAGAAATGGGGGGGAATTAAAAAAAAGAATAAAGTAAAAAAAGTGCACAGCAGAAAACAAAACAATAACATACAAGGAAGCAAAGAAAGATGGACACTCATGAATATAATTTCTTCTATTTTATATATATATATACTTTCTTGAAATGGAAATTTATTGTTATATATTTTGAATCTTCCCTTTTGTACTGTTGGACACATGACATAATTCTGTTTTTAAAAAGTTTTCCTTTTCTGTCTTTATTCTATAGTGAAAAAAAGAAAAAAAAAGAAAACAATGAAAAATAACAAAAATTTAAAAAGACAAATAAATTTTTTAAAAAAATATTTAAAAATGCTTGCTGATGGTTTTAGGTAAATGCTTATCATAGTTATAAGGGAAAAAAATCCACTTATATCCATGCTTTCAAGTGTCATTATTATTATTATTAAAGCTTTTTTATTCATAAAACATATGCATGGGTAATTTTTCAACATTGACCTTTGCAAAAGTTTCTATTCCAAATTTTTCCCTTCTCCCCACACCCTCTCCTAGATGGCAGGTAGCCCAATACATGTTAAATATGTTGAAATATATGTTAAATCCAATATATGTATATATAGATATATATTATCTTGCTGTACAAAAAAAATCTAATAAAGAAGGAAAAAAAAACTGAGAAAGAAAACAAAATGCAAGCAAACAACAACAGAAAGAGTGAAAATGCTGTGTTGTGTTCCACACTCAGTTCCCATAGTCCTCTCTCTGGGTGTAGATGGCTCTCTTCATCACTGAACAATTGGAACTGGTTTGAATCATGTCATTATAGAAGAGAGCCACGTCCATCAGAATTGATCATTGTATAGTTTGTGTCTTTTTTTAAAACCCCAGAATGACTTGTATTTTGTCAAAAGCTTTTTCTGCATATATTGATGTAATCATATAATTTTATTACTTTTTATTGACATAATCAATTGTGTTATTTAATACTTTTAATGGTAAATCATCCCTGCATATCTAGTATAAATCCTAGTTGGTCACAATGTACACTCTTTGTAAAATGTTGTAAGATCTTTGTGGATGTTGTAAGATGCTAGTATTTTATTTAGGACTTTCATCCACATTTGTTAGTGAAGTTGTTATATAATTTTTCTGTTTTCATTCTTCCTGGTTTAGGTTTCAGCATCATTGTTGCATAAAAGCAATTTGATAGGACTCCTTCTTTGCCTATTATTCCAAATAATTCATTTAATATTGGAATTAGTTGATCTTTAAATGTTTGATAGAGTTCACTTGTAAATTCATCTGGAATTGATGCTTTTGTTCCAGGAATTTCATTTATGGCTTACTTAATTTCTTTTTTCTAAAATAGATTAATTTAAATATTCTATTTCCTCTTTTATTATTAAATTTTATTAATATGAGCAATTTATATTTTTATCAATATTCTTTCATTTCACTTAAATTGTTCAATTTGTTGGCATATAATTGGACAAAATAACTCATTATTTCTTTGATTTCATCTTCATTAGTGTTTGTATTCCAAATTTTTTCCCTTCCTCTATCCTACCCCCTCCCACAGATAGCAAGCAATCCAATATAGTTTAAACATGCGCAATTCTTCTAAAGATATTTCCATATTTATCATGCTGCACAAGAAAAATCAGATCAAAAGGTAAAAGAAAAAAACCGAGAAAAAAATAAGCAAGCAAACAACAATAAAAAAGTGAAAATACTATGCTTTGATCCATATTCAGTCTCCATAGTTCTCTCTGTGGATGCAGATAGCTCTTTCCATCACAAGTCTATTGGAACTGCCTTACGTCACTTTATTGTTGAACAGAGCCAAGTTCATCACAGTTGACCATCACATAATTTTGTTGTTGCTATGTATAATGTTCTCTTGGTTCTACTCACTTCACTTATAATCAATTTATGAAAGTCTTTTCTGCCTTTTCTGAAATCAGCCTGCTTGTCCTTTTTTATAGAACAATAATATTATGTTACATGAATATACCATAACTTATTCAGCCATTCCTCAACTGATAGGCATCCACTCAGTTTTCAGTTCCTTGTCACTAACAAAAAGGGCTGCTACAAACATTTTTACACATTTTCCCTTTTTCATGATGTCTTTGGGATATAGACCTAGTAGAGAATTGTTCCAATTTTTATTCCCTTGAACAAAAGCCTCTAGTTTCTTTAACCAAACAATGTTTGGTAAAAGAAGAAAATCCTTTTCCTTATCCTGAAGACATTTGGTTTCCAAGAATATCCAGTTGTCTCCTATCAATCTTAATAAATCAATTTATTTGTTTATCTTTTTAGTAAATACAATTGTTCTCTTATCCTTAAGAAGAAATATAGATTTCTATTATGTGTGTGTGCAATTTGTTCAAAATGGTGCTTTTACCTGGAAAGACTAAGTGAAGTGAGTAGAACCAGGAGAACATTGTATATATTAACAGCAAGATTATGTAATTGTCATCTATGATAGGCTTAGCTCTTTTTAGCAATATAGTGATCCAAGACAATTCCAGTAGACTGGAGATGGAAAATGGCATCCTTATCCAGAGGGAGACCTATGGAGACTGAATGTAGAACAAAGCATACTATTTTCATCTTTTTTTGGGGAGGAGAGATTTGCTTTTTTCTTTCTTTCTCTCTTACACTTTCCCTTCCCAAGATGGCAAGCAATTTGATAAAGGTGATACATGTATAATCATGTGGAAACATTTGCATTTTAGTCATGTAGTAAAACATGAACAAAAAATCAAAGACACAAAACCCACCAAAAAGTAAAAATCATATGCTTCAATTTGCATTCAGATTCCATAGTTCCTTCTCCGGATGTGCATAACATTTTCCATAATAAATCTTTTGGAATTGTCTTGGATCATTGTATTGTTGAGAAGAGCTAAGCCAATCATAATTGATCATTGCAGACTTATTCTCTTGATTCTGCTCACTTCATTCAGAATCAATTTATTTAAGTCTTTCCAAATGTTTCTGAAATCCATCTTTTCATCATTTCTTATAGTATATAGTATTCCATTGCATCCATATACTACAGCTTGTTCAGCCATTCTCCAATCGCTGGACACTCCTTTAATTTTCAATTCTTTTCCATCACAAAAAGAGCTGCTATAAATATTTTTGAACAGATTGATCCGTTTTCCTTTTTTATGATTTCTTTGGGATACAGACCTAGTAGTGGTATTGCTGGGTCAAAAGCTATGCATAATTTGATTGCCCATTGGACATAGTTCCAAAACATTTTCCAGAATGGTGGAATCACTGCACAATGCATTAGTGTTCCAATTTTCCTACATTTTCTCTAACATTTATTATTTCCTTTTTCCGTCATAGATCCAATTTGATAAATGTGAGGTGGTACCTTAGAGTTGTTTTAATTTGCATTTCTCTTATCAGTAATGATTTAAAGCATTTTTATATGACTATAGAGATCTATAATTTCTTCATATGAAAATTGTTCATATCATTTGATCATTTATCAGTTGGGCAATGACTTGTACTCATAAACTTGATTCAGTTTTCTTTGGAATTTTGGAAATTAGGCCTTTGTCAGGAACACTTGCTGCAAAAAATTATTTCCTATTTTTCATCTTTATCTGTTGTTTGATCAAAAATTCTTTCCTTCTTCATAGATCTAACAGGTATACTATTCCTTGCTCACTTTATTTATTGCAACATTCTTTACATCTAAAACATGCACCGATTTTGACCTTATTTTGGTATACAGTATGAAATGTTGGATTATGTCTAGTTTCTGCCATACTATTTTTCAGTTTTCCTAGCAGTTTTTGTCAAATGGTGAATTCTTACTACAAAAGCTAGAGTCTTTGGGTTTTTCCAACAGTAGGTTATTATAGTCATTTACTACTATATCTTATATATCTTATTCATTTCACTAATCTGCATCTCTATGTAGAGAGTGAACAATTTTTAGCCAGTACAAATAGTTTTGATGATTACTTTGCTTTCTCCCTTCCCCAACAATTTTCTTGATATTCTTGTCTTTTTGTTCTTTCAGATGAATTTTGTTACTATTTTATCTAATTCTATAAAATATTTTTGGTAGTTTGATTGGAATGGCACGGAATAGGTAGAATTGTCATTTCATTATGTTAGCTTGACCTATCCATGAATAATTGATACTTTTTATAATTGTTTAAATCTGATTTTACTTATGTGAAAAGTGTTTTGTTATTGTGTTTGTATAGTTCCTGGGTTTGCTTTGGTAAGTAGATTCTCAAATATATTATATTGTCTATAGTTATTTTAAATATAATTTCTCTTTTTAATTCTTGCTGCTGAGATTTGTTGATAATACATTGAAATGCTAATGTGGGTTTATTTTATATCCTACAACTTTGCTAAAGTCTTTAATTATTTAAAGAAGTTTTTAGCTAATTTTCTAGGATTCTCCAAATGTCTCATATCATCTCCAAAGAGTAATAGTTTTGCCTCCTCATTGCCTCTTCTAATTCCTTCAATTTCTTTTCCTTCTCTTATTGCTAAAGCTAAAATTTCTAGTATGGTATTGAATAATAGTGGTGATAATGGCCATCCTTGTTTCATCCATCCTTATCCCCATATTGCCTGCTCATGGATTTAGATAGATACTACTTATCATTTTAAGAAAAATTCCATGCTCTCAAAAAGTTTTGTCTGCATTTATTGAGATAAAAATATGATTTCTGTTGGCTTTGTTATTGATATGGTCAATTATTATTGAACCAACCCTGCTTTCCTGGTATAAATGCCACCAGGATATTGTATATTATACTGCTGATAAATTGCTGTAATCTCTTTGCTATTATTTTATTAAAAATTTTGCATCAATAGTTATTAGGGAAATTGGTCTATAATTTTCTTTCCATGTTTTGGCTGTTTCTGGTTTAGATATTAGCACCATATTTATGTCGTAAAAGGAATTTGATTGGTCTCCTTCTTTACCTAATTTTCCAAATTGTTCTTTAAATGTTTAGTAGAACTCTATTACATAAAGTCCATATGATGCTGGAGATATTTTTTAGGAAGTTAATTGAAGGCTTTTTCAATTTCTTTTTCTAAAATGGAGGTCATTCAAGTATTTTATTTCCTCTTCTGTTAATCTGGTCAATTTATATGTTTTGTAAATATTCATCCATTTGCTTGGAATGTCAGATTTATTGACATACAGTTGGGCAAAATAGTTCCTAATTATTGTTTTAATTTCTTTTTCATTGATGGCAAATTCACTCTTTTCATTTTTGATACTGGTAATTTGATTGTCTTCTTTCTTTTAAAAATCAAATTAAGGTAAAGTTTTTTTTATTTTATTGAATTTTTCATAAAAGCAGCTCTTACTTTTATTTCTTAGTTGAATATTTTTCTTGCATTCAATTTATTAATTGCTCTTTGAGTTTCAGAATTTTAAATTTGGAATTTAACTGGAAAATTTTCCAATTAAAATTCTCCATTCAATTTTTTTCTAGAGGTATGTCATATCTGACTTTTCAGAATTTTTACTGACCTCCTTAACTTCTTTCTTGTTTATTTTGTGGTTAGATTTATCTAGTTCTGAGAGGGGAAGATTGAAGTCCCCCACTAATATAGTTTTGCTGTCTATTTTTTCTGTAACTCACTTAACTTCTCTAAAAATTTGGATGCTATACCATTTGGTGCACTTATATTTAGCATTGATATTACTTTATTTCTATGGTAAATTTTAGTAAGATGTAATTTTCTTCCTTGACTCTTTTAATTAGATCTATTTTTGCTCTTGCTTTGTATGAGATCAGAATTATTATCCCTGCTTTTTTTTATTTCACCTGAAGTATAGTATATTCTGTTTCAGCCTTTTACCTTTACTCTGTATGTGTCTCTCTACTTCAAATGTGTTTCTTGTAAAGAACATATTGTAATATTTTGGTTTTTAGTACACTCTACTATGCACCTCTATTTTATGGAAGAGTGCATCCCATTCATATTCACAGTTTTGATTACTTATTGTGTATTTCCTTGTTTATATTTTTTCTCTCTCTCTTTTCACCCTGTCTCTCTTCACCAGTGTTTTGCTTTTGACCAATGACACCCTCAATCTGCCCTCTCTTTTCTTTTCCTCTTCCCCTCTTACTTTTCTAGAAAATAAGATGATTTTTTTTACCCAACTGAATGTGTATGTTATTTCCTCTTTGGACCAACTTCAGTTAGAATAAGGTTCAAACAATGCTCATCCCCTTCTTTCCCATTCTGATTCCCCCTTTCCTCTTCTCCCAGTACGATCTTTTTTTCCTCCCTTAATTTTTTTTATCATCACATCAAAGACAACTTATAACCATATCTTCTGTCTTAGTATACTCCTTTTAACTGCCCTAATTACAGTTCTTAAGAGTTGCAAGTATCATCTTCCTATGTAGGGATATAAATAGTTTAACCTTATTGAATAGCATGCTTGTTTTTCTTTCCTGTTTACTTTTTTATGCTTCTTCTGAGTTTTGTATTTGAAGATCAGGTTTTCTATTCAGCTCTGTTTTTTTCATTTGGAAACTTTGAAAGTTCCCCATTTCATTGAATGTCCATCTTTTGCCCTGAAAGATTGTGCTCTATTTTGATTTTTGGTTGTAATCCAAGCTCCTTTACCTTCCAGAATATCACATTCCAGGGCCCCACTTCTTCAGTGTAGAAACTGCTATTTGTTTCTGGCTGCTTGCAGTATTTTCTGCTTGTCTTGATAGTTATAAAATTTGGCTACAATAATTTTTGAAATTTTCACTTTGGGATCTCTTTTAGAAGATGGTCAGTGGATTTTTTCATGGCTGTTTTATCCTCTAGTTCTAGAATATCAGGACAATTTTCCTGATAATTTCTTGAAATATGCTGTGCAGGCTCTTTTTTGATCATGACATTCAGGTAGTCCAATAATTCTTAAATTATCTCTCCTCGATCTATTTACCAGGCCAGTTGTTTTTCCAATGAGGTATTTTATATTTTCTTCTATTTTTTTCATTCTTCTGATTTTGTTTGACTGATTCTTGATAGAATTATTAGTTTTCACTCACCTAATCCTAATTTTTAAGTAATTATTTAGCTTTTGTACCTCCTTTCCCATTTACCCAATTCTACTTTTTTTTCTTACTTTTAAAGAAGTTGTTTTCTTCAATTTTTGCGATTCCATTTACAAACTACTGACCTTTTTTCATAATTATCATACATAACTTTCATTTCTTTTTCCAATTTTCCTACTTCTCTTACTTGATTTTTAAAATCCAAGAGGACCTTGTATGTTTGAGACCAATGCATATTCTCCTTTGAGGCTTTGCATGTAGGCATTTTGACATTGTTATCTTCTTCTGAGTTTGTGTTTTGATCTTCCCTGTCACCACAGTAACTTTCCATGGTCAGGACTTTTTTTTTCTTTTTTTGCTCATTTTAAAAAGTTGAGCTTTGCTAATTTGGAACTATAGCCAAAGGACTATCAACCTGTGCATACCCTTTGATCCAGCAGTGCCTCTATTGGATCTGTAACCCAAAGAGATCATAAAAAAGGGGAAAGGACCCACATGAGCAAAAATGTTTGTAGAAGCCCTTTTTGTAGTGGCAAGGAACTGGAAATTGAGTGGATGCCCATAAGTTGGGGAATGATTGAATAAATTATTGTATATGAATGTGATGGAATATTATTGTTCCATAAGAAATGGTCAGCAGGCTGATTTCAGAAAATCCTGGAAAGACTTATATGAACTGATGCTAAGTGAAGTCAGTGGAACTAAGAGAACAGTGTACACAGTAACAATAAGATTATGTGATAATCAATTGTGATATAGTTGGCTCTTTTCAACAATGAGATTATTCAAGGCAATTCCAATAAAATTGGGATAGAAAATGCCATCCACTTCCAGAGAGAGAGAGAGAACTATGGAGAATGAATGTGGATCAAAGCATAATATTTTTTGTTTTCTTGCCTGCTTGTTTTTTTCCCCTTTTATAATCTGATTTGTGTGTGTGTGTGACATGATGAATAAGGAAATATATTTAGAAGAGTTGTACATGTTTAATCTATATTGAATTACTTGCTGCCCAGGGGGAGGGAAAATGGAGGGAATTTAGAATTTGGAATTTGGATGGAAAATTTGGAATACAGAACTTTACAGAGGTGAATGTTGAAAATTATCTTTGCATGTATTTGGAAAAATAAAAAAGGTATTTTTTAAAAATTTGAACTTTGCTTCTAGGATACAGGGAATACCATCCCAACATTTTTGTACTAAGAGTACCAGGGGTTTGGTCATTGGCTTCCTGAGCCAGGGCTTCTGAGGCTGGCAGCTTGCCCAATGTACTATGGTGGCCTGGCCTAGTCATGCCTATTGTGCCCTGGGTTCTGAGACTGGTAGTTACCTTCTTTGTTGTGGTTGGAGGCCTCCCAGCTGACCTGCTGGACCAGAACTATAAGGGTTTGGTTGTTGATTTGTGCTGTGGTTAAGAGCCCCTTCTGGCTTGCCTGTGGTGTGCTGTGTTCCACTTTTACCCAAGTAAGACAGACTTTTCCTGAAGTCCCTCTAAGTTATTTTGGGCTGGAAAATGGTTTCACTCTGTTGTTTTTATTTTGTGTGTGTATGTGTCTGTCATTCCAGAATTCTTTATAGAGGCTTGATTTAATTTTGTTTTCAAGGGAAAATGGGGAGAGTTCAGGCAACTTTCTGATTTCTCTCTACTATCTTAGCTTTCCTCTCCCCCCAGTGTTTTCTATAAATAAATTTCTAGCACAGAAAATGGTATCAGGTTCCCCTTCAGTTTTCAGTTCTTTAGATGTGACTTTACAAAATCTCATAGTAAAGGAAATAAAAATGTTAAGGAGAAAAGAGATATCTTTTAATGTTGCTGAAAAAATTTTGGGGATCATCCTTGTGCCACACTGCTTGATGGAACAGGATCCCTAATCCCCGGTGAGAAGGACTGCGATTTTTTCTCAATCTCCATTGATCCAATGCCTTTATTTCTGATTTGAAATTAATAAATTTGTTTATTTTTATAAAGTGATAAATACATTAATTATTTTTTTTCAGTGAACAAAACTATTTCCTTATCTTTAGAAGGAAATGAAATTTTCTATTTTTTGGTAACTTTTTCAAAATGGTGCATCTTAATATCCCTACTCCCAGAGAAAAAATTCTCAAAGCATCCCATGAAAAACAAAATCCAAACCCATGGTGCAATTCATCTTAGGTAAAAATTTATTTTTGACAGTTTGGTCAAGCTTCAAATTCTATGTCACTCCTCAAATTTTCAATAAATCAACTCTGGCAGCAGTAATGGTGCCAGGTTCCCCCACTTTGCACCAATGGACCAATGCTTTTTGTTCCTGATTTTTGTGAGGTCCAAAATTGCCCAAATGACAATAAAAGAAATTGAGGCAGAGTTCTGAGCCAATAACATTTTATTAAAGGATCCATGGTTTTCTCTAGGAAGTGGACCTCAGATCTTTTTCATGCTTTAAGTTTTTCCTCTTCCTCCAAGGTCTTGGTTTTATAGTTCTTAATACATGATACAGAGGAGGTACAGTGCAAAGCCTTGACTATGACCTGGTTAACAGATCTCCTCCAGGAGAGTCTACCTAAACTATAGAATCCCAGTGATTGACAAGCCTTGGCAGATGTATCTTGATCTTTCAGGAAGTACTACGGAGCCAATGAACAGATCCATAGGATAGATTGATAAATAGATGTCAAAACATCCACATGAGCAAAGGGAACAGTAGGCAGATAGACCACAGGTCAACAAATAGTCTTGTTGGCCATGTGCTCATGCATCTTTCCATTTGGGGCAATAGAAATATAATGAGGAACAGAGGAACAACAAAAATAGCTAGGGGACTTTTTTTCCCCTGAGGCAATTGGGATTAAGTGACTTGCCCAAGGTCACACAACTAGGAAGTTTTAAGTGTCTAAAACCAGATTTGAACTCAGGTCTTTCCTGACTTCAGGGTTGGTGCTCCACTAGCTGCCCAAGCTGGGGGGACTTTCTATGTCATTGAACCATTTTCCCATGCTAAGGTTGATCAATATAACAAGCCAAAACCAAGAGTGAAGCCCTCTAGTTAACTTTCTGTGATTAAGTAAATGAACTTGCAGTCTACATTTCATATCTCTGGGGCGTAATATGCAGAACTTATAATTATTACCCCTATGGAATTAATTAGAATAAAATGGAAGTCTAATAAATCTTCCATTACATTTTAAAGGAATAAATATGCTGATGTATTGTAATAAATTGGTAAATTTACTTGTTTTTTCAAATGAACAAAGCCATCTTCTTATCTTAGAAAAAAAATTGGAGTTTTCTATTTTTATGGATATGTATTTCAAAATGGTGCTTCCTAAGATCCCAAACACATGGAATAAAATCAGGAAGAAGATCTAAAAATATCCATTGCAAATTGAATCCTTGTACTGGTTTATCTTGGGTAAGAAAAATCTTTGGATATTTAAATTCTATGGACAATGACATGTTATCAATAAATCATCTTTTTGCCCCTACTTTGTGGGTCAGAATCCTCAATGCTCAAAGACCAAGGACTGCTGGTTTTTCTTTTACTTTTTTATTTTAAATGAACAAATTTATCAATTTACTTTATCAGTAAATTTTTTAGTGAACAAAACTATTTCCTTAATTTTACAAAGAAATGGAGTTTTCTTTTTTCTTTTTTTTTTCTTTTGGTTCAACTTTTTCAAAATGGTGCTACCTAGCAACTTCAGCTCCATGGAAGAAAATCAGATAATATTCTAAGTATTTTCACTGTAAAATGAAATTGAAACTCACATTACAATACTTCTGGGGCAAAGAAAATTTTTTGGACACTTTGGTCATGCCCCAAATTCTGCGTACCTTACTGTGTTTTCAATAAATCACCTCTTTGGTTCCAGAAAAGATGCAAGCTTTCTTTTTAATCATCAGTTCTTTGGATGTGATTTTAAAACACCTCAAAATAAGTAGAACAAAAATGCTAAGGAGAAGAAAAAAAGCCTTCAGGGTTAATTTCCAGAAATCATTCTTTAACTTCTGCTTTTGAATATACAATGCCTAACTGACAGGGGCTAGGGATTGTTGACTATTTTATAATCTTTTTTTTTTTTGGAATCAATGGCCTAAGGCCTTTATTTCTGATATTAAATAAACAGACCTTTTATTTGTTTTAACTAATAATTATTATCAATTTAATAAACAAATAAAGTAAATTGTTCATTTATTTTTTTTCAGTAAACAAAACTATTCTCTTATTTTTACAATGAAATGGATTTTCCAGGTTGGGGGCCACTTTTTCAAAATGGTGCTTCCCAACATCTCCAGCTTCCTTCATTGAAGAAAACTAGAAATTCTTCTAAAAATACCTATTGCAAATGAAATCCAAATCCAGAATATGTCTCGGACAAGAAAAAAATTTTGGACACTTTGACCATGCCCTGGCCTGGATTACTCCTAAAGTTCACTCCCAAAGGGTCTTTCTGTTGGGCTGGGTCACACTTTTGTTTTGGGGAACATTGGCACTACAATTGCTCTGGAAACTGTAATATAGGACACTGGAATGTTGTTAGAGTAAAGAAACTCTGGAGTGGATTCCAAGGTTGTGGTGAGGGAAAGGAGGAAGAGAATGGTAATGATAAGGAATGATACTGTAGGTGAAAAATATGAGTGAACCTGGGGGAGAGTAGAGTTAGAATGGCTAAAAACAACAGCAAAATCTGTAGCATATAAATTTAATGGAAAATCATTATGCAGTAAGAAGTAACAAATATGAAGAAATAAGAGAAACTTGGGAAGATGTTTTAAAATATATAAAGAGATGTGACTATCTTCCTGGAACATATTTCACACAAGGTAAAACTGCTCAAGAGTATTAAAAACAAAGTAAGCAGAACAAGGAGAAAAAGATAACTGCAATAATATAAAGGAAAATGATATTGAGAGAACTAAGAATTTTCATACAATGATCAAATGCAACTTCAGAGCATTGGTGATGAAGCATGCCTTTTGTCTCTTGTTAGAGAGATGGTAGACTCCTGGTACAGAATGAGGAATACATTTTTAGATACAGCTGTTATGATTATTTTACTTTACTAATTGTTTTTTAAATTTTACTTTAATAGTATATTTCCATCCAAAGTCTATTGGAATTGTCTTGTCTCATTTGCTGAGAAGAGATAAAACTATTGTAGTTGATCATTATACAAACTTACTGTTACTGTGTACAATGTTTACTTGGTTCTGCTCACTTCACTTAGCATCAGTTCATATAAGTCTTTGTAGGCTTTTTCAAAATCAGCCTGCTCAAATTTCCATTTTCTTGCCATCACAAAAAGAGCTGCTAAAAACATTTTGCACATGTGAGTCCTTTTCTCTCTTTTATGATCTTTGGCTAATTATTTGTTATAAAAGAAGGTTCTATTGAATGAGCATGAAATCAAGTAAAAATATTTTTAAAAATGTGTCAAAAGGGACAGCTATATGGTACAGTGGATAAAGGACTGACCCCTAACTTCAGGAAGACCTGAGTTCAAATCAGGCTTCAGACACTTAATACTTATTGGCTGTGTGATCCTGGGCAATTGCCTTACAAAAAAAAAATCACCAAAAATGAGTCAAAAAGGGAAAAAGGTATCAAGGTGTACAAATATTTATAGCAGCTCTTTTTGTAATGGGAAAATATTTGAAATTGAGGGGAATGCCCATCAATTGAAGAATGTCTGAACATGCTGTGGGATATTAATATAATAAAATACTATTGTACAATGAGAAATGAAGAACAGGTAAATTTCAGAAAGACCTGTATGAACTGATGTAAAGTGAAATGAGCAGCACCAGGAAAACATTGGACATAGCATCAGTCACATTGTGTGATGATCAACTATGATTGACTAGTTCTTTTCAGAAATACAAGGATCCAAGACAAGTACAAGGCAGTGGTGAAGGAAAATGCTATCCATAACCAGATAAAGAATTGATGGTCTTGGAAGGCAGATAGAAGTATATTTTTTCACTTACTTAAATTTTTCTCAGTTTTCCCCTCCTTTTGATCTGCTTTTTCTGTCACAACTGTGCCTAATATGGAAATATAGTTTACATGATAGCACATGTATAAACTATATCCAACTGCTTACTATATTTGAAAGAGTAAAGAGGAGGGGAAGAAGGAGGGAGAAAAATTTGAAACTCAAAATCTTGTAAAAACAAAATTTTTCTTGACATGTAAAGAGAAAATATAGAAGAGGAAAAAAAACACTTTTAAAAATGTGTCAATTAAACATTTATGAAGGAAAAAAAGAGTTAGGATGATTAGACTAGGAATAAGAATTTGCCATGAAGTAGTATGAGTACTTGTACCTTCTACCTGTAGGGAAAATACTTTTCAATTTATTAAAATTGTTTGTGTCTAGCATTGTGAGCTAAGCATTGTTTAACTCAGGATATGTGTATGTCATGCTGACCCTAAAGGCCCTTCAAGGGAGCCAGAGATTTTGGGTTTGCCCAAGTTCTATTGAATTTTGAATATTGAATTTATTGAATGTTTATACTTAACTGTTCGTATACATTTTAAGCAACCTATGGAAACTGCCTTTCTAGGAAACTGCTTACATGCAGGCCACTCAGCTTGTACCCTTGTTTGATGTCTTTATAATATGAAATTTATACAACTTTGGGGAGTGAGGGGAAGGGAGCTAGCAGCATCCTTTTCTGGCTTTCTCCTCTATTGAACCAACTTAAAATTTTTTCTAAAACCCTTGTAGGTTTCAGGCTTATTTTTGAACTTCACATCCAAAGCAGAAAGATTGGATTTTTGAGGCTTGGATTTAATGTTGCTACCCTTTTTATTCATGCTCAATTTTGAGTTAAAAAAGGAGTCATTTGCAAATCATTGAACATTTATAAATAGAAGTTTACTTTACCCTAATATGGATATGAAACCATAGACTTGCCCAAGCAATGATATGCAACAAAGAGATAATGATACTTAGTTTCTTTGGCCTCAGTGGCCCCCATTTTTTCCATTTAGAAAGGCATTTGATCAATAGACAAACCAGGGCCATTCAGGTTTCAGGGAAAGCTTTCTTCTGATTTTACTCTGTATTAATTGAGTGTAGAAGGCTGGAGGTGAGAAATGAATCTGCTTTAGGAAACCGATAACAATTAGATCTCAGGAACAGCTTTGTTTTTTTAGGTAAAGTCTAAAATA
This sequence comes from Myrmecobius fasciatus, assembly GCA_023553655.1. Lineage (NCBI taxonomy): Eukaryota > Metazoa > Chordata > Mammalia > Dasyuromorphia > Myrmecobiidae > Myrmecobius > Myrmecobius fasciatus. The sequence goes on along the minus strand of JAJPUD010003087.1, from coordinate 46,505 downwards.
ATGGATGAGAAGAAAGAAACTGTCAAGAAAAAAACTGGTCCTATTCTACTGGACCAAGGAATTAGTACATTGGGCAATGCATGGGTGTGATGTTCTATGAAGGAGGAACTTAACTAGTAGATGCCTACAAAGTTAATCTACTCCAGAATTCTAGGTAGAATTATGGATACTGCACTTTTGGAACATGCCTCTGCAAAATTTCCTCATATGGGCTACTGAGAGTCTCCTACTCTGCATGGGCAGATCTTATGTTCTTCTGTGTATTGTCCAGGATTGGAATTAAAGTATCTGGATTCAAATTCTGGTTCTGCCAATTTCCCATCTCTATGTATGCAATATTGGCCAAGTCATTCAACCACTTTAGGCCGGTTTTCTCACCTGTAAAATGAAAAAAAATGGGCAAGATGAGCTCTAACTCTATGATCCTATGACTTTATAGTCAGAAAGTTTCCATTCCCTTCAGCTGATATTATTCAATCTCACACAAATCAGCAGCTTTAAGACTTCTCAGAAAGATTATTGCATTCTAGGAAATCAGTAATCAGGATTATATCAGATCTGTATCCTTCTCAGCAGATTGTCACTGACCACCACAATACATAACTTTCTCCTGGTCCATTAATGGGCTAATTCAGGTCTGCTGGAATCTATTGCTGTTATTATTGTTGTTGTTGTTGTTGTTGTTATCAGAGGGAATTTTAAGACCACAGTTCTAGAGCTGAAAGGGATAAATTCTATCACATCCAGAAATTCTTCATCTTTGTATATATGTGTTATGAACCCCTTTGGTAGTCTGGTGAAATCTGTGGTCCCCCTTCCCAGAATAATGTTTTTTAAATATTATGAAACAAAATTCACAGGATTACAAAGGAAATCAATTCTTTTTTTTTAAATTTTATTTTATTTGCATAACATATGTGTGGGTAATTCTTCAACAATAACCCTTACATAGCTTTCCGTTACAAATTTTTCCCCCCAACTCCCCACCCCTCCCCTAGATGGCAGGATATCCACTACATGTTAATTATGTTAAAATACTGGCAAATCGAATATATGTATACATATTTCCAAACTTATCATTGTTGTGCAAGAAAAATCTTATCTACACAAATGATATATCAGATAAAGGAAACACAATGTAAGCAAACATCAATCAAGGAGTATGAGAATGTTATGTTGTGGTCCACATTTTACATCCCTCTCTCTGGGTGTATATGGCTTTCTTCAGTGAGCAATTGGAGGTGGTTTGAAACAGGAAATCAATTCTATTGAAATGCTGATATCAAAATAGTTTTTTTTAAAAGTTCACATATCCCAGGTTAAAATCCCTTATCTAATTCAATCCTGTTAAAGAAACTGAAACAGAAGAAAGTTAAATGATATGCCCAAAGTAGCATAGGTAGTAATGATTGGAAGTGGGATTTGAACTAGGTTCTCTAATTGCAGAGCCAATGCTATATGATATGCCCATCTTCCTGAGTCATAAAGGCCATGGCTTGACTTTGTGATGAATTCTGTCAAAGACAATCATAATAAATTCTTTTCAGTGGAGACTTCAACAGAGGACACTGCTTCTTACTTAGAAGACAACCATTTTTCCCCTTCTTTTAAATAGAAATTTATTTTTTCTAATTACATGTAAAGCCATTTTTTAACATTTATTTTAAAAAATACAATTTTGAGCTCCAAATTTTCTCTTTCCCTCTTTCCCCTGTTCTGTGGTTCTGAGTTCCTGAAGTGGTTTGAGAACTGGTTGAGACTTAATACACTTTCCTCTCAGTTTTCTGTCATTACATTTTAATTTACCATAAAGGGAATTGTTTGAATCTCTTGCACTCATCCCTTCTTTTGATAATGCTCAAAATTTTCAACTTCCTTTGCCATGTAGCCACAGTGAAATCTGATAATGAGAAATGAAATTGACTGGTTTGAGATATATCTCCTTTCCAGCTTGCTTTTCCATCTTGCTTCCCTGGGCTATAGAATAGGAAAGTGAAATCAGTTCCTCTAACTTGTGTCCTGGAGATCTTTAATAGATTTCTTAGGGATTTTCTCTCAGTTAGAAGCTAAAGGATGGGACTCAACTGTGTCTATGTCTTCATTTGACAAGGCATGAGAGTTTCATATGAGAACCACTGGTTTATCACAGCCCACTCACTGTTCTCTTAGAATATTCCTCCTAGCATCAGGAAATCTATTTCTTTACCCTCCTCATCCTGAGAGATTTTCTGCTTATTGGATTTACTGTTTGGGGGGAAAAAAGCGGAGACATGAAAGTCCCTTAGCACATTTGACAGTGGAAAGCAAGAAAATATGGGAACTGATTTTCTTATAGGGGAAAGGGCTGAATTATTTAAATTCTATCTGGTCCCCTTAAGCTATGATGTGTGGGAAAATTGCCCACTGGGGATTTAGATGTAGATACTTGGTGAACTATTTCTTATTCAATTCACTGTTACTGCTTCTATAGGGGCCTTGCTATAGTTTTAGTGGAGAAAATAAATACATAGGATTACAGATCTGAGTTTGAAGGGACCTCAGAGGCTTTTTTAGTGCATTCTCTTTAGAGGAAACTGAAGCTCATAATTGAGATACTTGTTTAAGGTTGCTGTTGTTCAGTCTTTTTCACCCTACTCTTCATGGCCCCATTTGGGATTTTCTCGGCAAAGATACTGGAGTGGCTTGTCATTTTCTTCTCCAGTTCATTTTACAGATGAGGAAACTGAGGTGAAAAGGGTTAAGTGACTTGTCTAGGGCCAGGTTTGACTGATCTTCCTGATTCTGGGCCCAGTGCTCCATCCATTAAGTCGTTTAACTACCCCTTTGTCTAAGGTTACACTAGTAATAAGTATCAGAGGCAGGATTTGAACCCAGGTCCTTTGACTCCAAGGTATCTCTCATTTTCCTATATCATATTTACCCTTTCAATTTCTCAGAATTTTTAGAAGACAAGGAAAAAAGCCAAAAAAAAAAAATCAAACATACGTAAGCATTTTCACTTTTGCAGCCATAAGCAGCACAATTGAATCTGGAGGGAGAATGTGTGTGTATGTGTGTGGGGGGGTGTTGAGGGGGAACAGAGAAGAGATATCACCCCATGAGAGAACACATATAGAGACTCTAGTACTGGGCGGATGCTGCTGCTGTGGAGGCCTTCCCCAGGAAGAGGAAGAATACCATGTGGTAGTTTCCTAACAGTTATTTCAGATAATTAGATACTGAGGTCAGTTGTTTCTTCACACTGGTTATCTAAGAAGTCTAAATTTTGGAGATCAGAGGGTAGTGGTAGTCCTTAGCACAAAAAGATAGTTTGGGAGAAAGAGAAAAAAAAGAATTTTAAGACAATCCCCACTCCCTCTCTCTCTGTACGCAAATCAAGCAATCAGCAAGCACTTATTAAGTTCCTACTATGTGCTAGGCACTGGGGGCAGAAGTACCAAGAATGCAACAGTCCTTACTCATGATAGTGTTAGGGCTAAAAGGGACCATAGAAATACCTAATTTAATTCCTCCATTTTACAGAGGAGTATCTGAGATCCTAGGAAGGGGTCCCTGAGGAAGGCTTTAGTGAAATTGAGGCTGAGGTAGAAGCAAATGGGGTTCAGATCTCATAGTCTGATAGACTGTTAGAGATGGAAAGGACCTTGGAGAGCACTTTGTCCAATGACTTCATTTTACATAGATGCCCCAAATTAATATCAGAACAGGGACTAGAACACAGGTTTTCTGACTCTCAGTATTGTTCTCTTAAAGCCAAAGGTTACAATCCTTCCTGACCACCAGTCCCTTGTTTTATGGCTCAGGATAAGCTGCTGAACAGAAGGTGAGGGTCTGTCTAATCCTTCCTGGACTTCCTTTGGCCCTAACCTCACATACCTCAAGGAAGTCAACCCAGAATTCTCTTTAAGGGCTATCAGGAGTCTGACCTTGTCCCAATCTATGATGGGTTGGAATAGAGTGTGAATGTCAGAAGACTCATATGCTCATCATCCCCACTGATCAAAGAATTGGAAGGGACTTCTGTAGCTATCTACTCAAACCCATCCATAAAAGAAATCCCCATTATAACATATATTACATGTAATATATATATATGTTCACAATATATAACACCATATATACAAAATATCTCTCTATAGTGTTATATGTAGAGCAGAGTCTCTTAAACTTTTTCCACTCATGACTCCTTTTTGCCTGAAAAATTTTTATGTGACCCCAAGTATATAGGAATACAAAACAGGTATCCAAATCAAACATTAACTGGTAATAAATGATAATTTCACAATCTCCACATTCAGTTATGAGATCCCATATGGGGTCAAGAACCACAGTTTAAGAAGCTGGGATATAGAGTATATATTATATATAGTATATATTTTATACATATATATAGTATGTATTATATGTAATATGTATTATATCTCTATGTACATCATATATGTATTATATATTATGTGTGTACACACATACATATATACACACATGTGTATGTGCATATATACACACATATACTGTGTGTATATGTATGTATATACACATACACACAACCAAAATGGTCATTCAAAATTTGCTGGAAGTCTTCCAAGGAGCAAGACCACCATTTCTCCAGTCCACTTATGGGCAGTTGCAATTGTTAGGAGGTTTTTTCTGATGTCAAGTCACAATATGCCATTGAAACATTCCCCCATTTCTCCTGCTTCTATTCTCAGGAGCCAAACAGAACAAATCTAATCCACCCTCTATATGACAACTCTTCAAAGATTTTAAGATAGCTATCTCATCTTCCCAGAGACTTCTTTTCTCCAGACTACAGATCTCTAGTTTCTTCAGCCAATCTTCATCTATTATAGACTCAAGAGTCCTTTACTATGCTGGCTCCTCTCTTCTGGACTTCCTCCAGATAATCAGTGTCCTTCTTAAAGAGTGGCACCATAACTGAACATAATATTCTAGATGAGTTCTGATAAGGGCAGAGTAGAGTGGACTTCCTTAGTGTTGAAGACATGCCTCTCTTAATTCAGCTCTTAAGACTGTTTTATCTTTTCTTTGGTTTTTGCCTCCCCTGACTCATTGAGTTTACAATTCACTAAGACTTTCAGATTATTTTTTAGCACTGTTGTCTAACGATACTAATAATAAATGAGAAGAGACTAATTAACAGGCTTTTAAAAATAATAATAGCTTTTTTATTTTTCAAAATAAAATGCAAATATAGTTTTCAATATTCACCCTTGCAAAACCTTGTGTTCCAAATTTTTCTCTCTTCCTTCCTCTTCCCCTCCAACCCCAGACAGCAAATAATCCAATATAAATTAAACATGTGCAATTCTTCAAAACATATTTCCATATTTGTCGTGTTGTGTGAGAAAAATCAGATCAAAAGGGAAAAAAACACAAGAAATAAAAAACAAACAAACTAACAACAACAAAAAAAAGGTGAAAATACCATGCTTTTATTCACATTTAGTCTTCATAGTTCTCTCTCGGATGCAGATGGCTCTTTGCGTCACAAGTTTATTGGAATTTCCTTAATCACCTCATTATAATCAATAGGCTTTTGAAAATGAAAGACTCAATCAGCAAGTTTTATTAAGTACCTACTATATGACAGTACTAAGTGTTGAGAGCATAAAGAGAAAAGTAAATATTCTACTGGGACAAGTTAAGTACTGAAGTGCTGAGTACTAGAACTAAAATCAGGAAAATCTGAGTTCAGATTCCATTTCAGAAACTTCTTAGTTGTGTCATCCTGAGCAAGTCATTTGATTTCTTAACTTTGGTTTGCTTATCTGTAAAATGGAAATAATAATGGTATTTACTTCACAGTTGTTGGCAGGATTGAATAAGATAATATTTTTAAAATACTTTGCAAATTGTGTATGATGATACACTGCGAATGACTTACTATTCTCAACAGAACAATAATTCAAGACAATTGTAAAGAACTCATGATGAAAAATGCTATCCACCTCCAGAGAAAGAATTGATAGACTATGAATGCAGATTGAAGCATATTGTTTTTCATTTTTTTCACGGCTTTTTTTTTGACTGTTTTCTTTCACAAAATGACTAATATGTAAATATCTTTTACATGATTGCACATATATAACCTACCTCAAATTGCTTATAGTTTTACGAAAGGGAAAGAAGAAGAGAATTTGGAACTCAAAATTTTTAAAAATTAATGTTAAAATGGTTTCTATATGTAATTGGAAAAATCATAAAGTATTCAAAAATAAATATTTTTGAAACATTAAAACACAATATAAATGCAAATTTGTACTCACATATGTGCATATATATGAAGAATAAATAAATATAAGGTAGTTAAATAATACATATAGAATAAAAGAAAAAGTCAAGTAGCTAAAAATATCTTTACATCAAATGTCTCTAAAAAACTGCTATAGGGAATTAATAAAAATGTATGACTACAAAACATTTCCTGACAAATAAATGGCTAGAGGATATGAAGGAGTTTTTGTTTTATTTGTTTTTTAATTTAATTTTTCATTCTGAATTTAGAAACAAAAAAGGGATTTTCCATGAAACTATAACTCTCCATTTCACAATGCTTGCATTTTAAAAAGAAGCATATGATTCATTCTATATGTCACTTTAAAATTGTCCTACTTATTTGTTTCCTTCTGGTCTCTTCTGTGAAAAATGTAAAAATGTTTCAATGGCCCTCTTTTGGGGGGCATAGTTTTTGCTTACACATGTTTATCCAGACCACTAATGATATGAGAAATTAAAATTTGGAGGCTTTGCCTCTGAAGTATGATTAAGATGACCAAGATGATTAAGATGGAAATAATGAATGTTTTAAGGGATACAGGAATAGGAACAAGCATCCTAAACTTGTGAGGCTGTTTAGGTCTTTTCCATATTGTTGGGACTTTGAGTTTGGGGTTAAATTAAGTGAAAATGTTGAGTTGCTATTTTCCCTGATCAGGTAAAGGGCTTCTGGAAGAAGATAAGCCATTTGCTAGGAGGCCAGGCTTCTTCTCTGAAAGATGAATGCCCAAGGGAGAGCTCAGTATGCAATATCCACTTTCAAGGAGTCACAGGGCGTTATGTCCTTCCTCCCTCAGCCATTTTCAGGTCCCTGCTCTCTTCTTTTCCTTTAGTACTTGTAATCAGCATCATCTCATCCATGCCTTTCATTACTGACAACACAATACCGGCTACCTGGTTCCTTCCCATTAGCTCCCTCTTGCAGCAATCTTGAGCCTCCAGGGAATCGATGAAAGAACAGAGGCTGTCTTTTCTAGCTTTTAGAAATACACAGGGAGGCCCCTTTTCCCATACCTGAGGAAGGAAAAAGGTCATAGGATGAAGGGCAATGGATCTTTTTTTACCTTCAGGATCCTAGCATTAAAAATCTTGCTCTACTTAACACATTTTGTGCACTGCTGACTTAAACCATTGTCTTTGACTATTAAAGCTGGAATCGATTCACTAGGCAGCAAATTGAAAAACTCTCCCCAGACTTTCCTGTGAAATTATCTCCACCATTAGCAGCACTGCACAGGACTTTGCTGCTGAAGAAGTTGCCTCTAAGTGAATATCTGCTGGAACATCTAGATAACGAAGATTGTTTATCTATTTGTGACCATTTGGGAAAAGCAGGGCTTGTAAGAAAAGTAGAGAAAACTATGGCAGATATTTTTATTATAGAAAATAATTAGAAGCAAAGTGGGAATGTATCACTTGAGAAATAACAAGTTATGGTATACGAATAGAAGCTCCTAGGTAAGGAAACTCTATACATGCACCTTCTTTGCAATTTATAATCTTTAGGGAGTTGCCTGGACAAACATTGTGGGTTTAAGTGATTTAGGGTAACATAGCTAATATGTGAATTTGAATCCACATTTTTTAGGATTTTAAGCCAACTCAGTCCATTTTTACATGCTGTTTCTTGTATGAAGGTAAATGAGCATTATTGATCCATAAGAAATAGCAAATAAGATGAATTTAGAGAATCTTGGGAAAGTATGAACTGGTATAGAGCAAAAGGAGTAAAACCAAAAGAACAATCCATATGATGACTGCAGTAGCATAAAGGAAAAGAATTTAGACAAACTTCAGAACTATGATAACAGTAACTATTTGTGATTCTAGAAGACAGATGTTGAAGCATATCTCCTATTACTTAGCAATAGGTGAGACATAAAGAATGAAATAGACATTTTCAAGTATGGACAATATATCCACTGTCTGCTTGATTGTTATACTAATTGTTAAAAATGGAGGGTTTCATTGGGGGTAAGTTGGTGGTAGTGATAGAGATTTAAAAAAGAAAGAAAAATCAATAAAACATTAATAATATATAGAAAACAGAAAGAATTCCAGAACATATAAAAACTTTGTTAGAACCTTCAAAAATAACTGTAATTAATAAGCATTCATGATTTTATTTACAATCCTTTTGCGTTCTTTGTATTTTTGAAATGTTGGTATTTGTTGATGATTGCTAAATTCAATTTTTAAAAAAGAACAATGTTTTAAAAGAGGCAGAAACTTTACAGAAAAACTATGTGAGACTAGAGAGCTTGAGAATTTGACCTCAGAGGACTTCCTAGTACAAAATCAGATTATTATTGCATTTGAAGCAGAGTTGCCACCATGAAGAAATAATGCTGCATTGTGGCTTACAGATGTTAGACCATATGTCTTGCATTGTGAGTGCTATGTGACTCGTTAATCTTGACCACAGGTTGTGACTCTGTGTTTGTTCCTTCTTACAGCCAAGAGAAGTGGAGAAAATTATTTACTGCTCATTTTTCAATGCTATCTTTAATATCCCAGCTAAAGTGTATCATGTCAAAGTAACTCAAAGATCATCCATCATCTATCACTGAAGGTAAAATTAAAGCACAAAGTAAGAACCTTGTTTGTTTGGGACTTAAAGGATCACTGCTAGATCAATACTGACCTTACTCATACCTGTTTTAACTACAATCTTGCTCCCAGATGGACTATTCAAGGAGACAATTAAACATTTTACTGGGGCTTTGGGTATAGCTTATTTTTGCAGAGGGCAACTTCTAACTTTGGACCTTTGACCTGGTGATCTGGTAGTAGAATCACATGAATCTGCCCAATTTACATTATGAACATGGTTCAACCCTGCTTTCCCAATGGAATCAATTATACACTACTCAGCCTGGTCAACTCAATGACTAGGACCCTAAGGCAGGAAACACAGAGCATGAAATTGATTTTTTTTTTCTCCTGAGGTTACTATTTTGGCATTGGATCAATTTTTATTGTAAACTTCATACTTTACCGATAAACATATGAGAATGCTTATGCTTTTCTTGGCTTTAGTCATCAACTATGTAGTTATAACCTTCAGGAGTATGCTTCTGAGGTCTTAACAATGATGAACAAATATCTAGATAAATGACATCAAAAGCACACTTTTGGTGAAATGGAGGGATGATTTCCAAGTACTAATGCAAAGGTAGACTGTGTGATACAATGGAAAAAGTACTAGCTCTGCAGTCATAGGACTTAGATTTAAATCCTGCCTCTTATGCTCATTCTTAAGCCACTAATTCTCCTCTTGACCTCTTTGTAACTATTTAATTTAATGAATGTTCACACACATATGTATATCTATCTATCTATCTATCTTAATCTCCTTTGGCCTATCTGCAAATAAGGGGACTGAATTAGATGGTTCTTCCAAAAGCCATGCTCTATATTTTCAGAACAATATATTTCCAAAGAATAAAGAGTTAGGAGTGGTATGTAGTGAAGGGCCTCCATCTAGCAGGGTCCTCTGTAAAGAATTGTGGACTGAATGAATAGGTCCCTTTTCTAAATTATTCTAAAATTCATTAAACCATCCTGTAATCACAATACATTTAGTGAAAAATAAGAATACCTTTTATGTGATTATGTTCCTGAAAAGTGGCATTAAAGCCAAGTTTTTCCCCCCATTCTTTTTTTAAAATTTAATTTATATTTATCTATTTTGTTACATTTTAATTTTGAACTGTCTCCCTCCCTCCTGGTTCATCCTGTCCTAGAGAAGGCTAGTATTTGGCACAGATTTATGCATATATGTAAAACCATACTATGCCTACTTCCAATTATCAGTTCTTTCTCTGGAGGTGAATAGCGTCTTCACAGAGTTTTGTAGTTGATTTGAATATTTATAATACTCAGAATAATTTGGTTGTTCACAATTATTCTTCAAACAATTTTGTTACTATATATAACATTCTCTTGCTACTGCTCACTTCATTTTTTTATTATTTCATGCAAGTTTTTCCATATATTTCTAAAATCAACCAGCTCATTATTTCTTATAGCACAGTGGTATTCCATCACAATGATATGCCACAGCTTGTTTAGCCATTCCCCAAATGATAGACATTTCCAGTTCTTTGCCACCACTAAAGCCAAGTTTTTGATTTTAAAAAAAGGTCATATTTGAAATGCAGCAAAGAAAGTTGTTTTTTTTTTGAAGAAATCTAGAGATGAATTCAATAAAGCTACTAATTCTCCCTTTGACCCCTTTGTAACTATTTTAATTTAATGAATGCTTATAGACTGAAAACTAAAAGTATACTTACTTTCATACATACATACACACATATGTATATCTATCTATCTATCATTTATCTATCTATCATTTATCTATCTATCTATCTATCCATCTATCTATCTATCTGGAATTCGGCTTCCACCAATAGACTAGCCAGTTAGTAATAATTCAGTTTGGGTTTGGGGTCTCTATACTGTTTAAATTTAAATTTTCCCACTCTATGACTCATCTCATAAACAAACCAAAAGGACGACAGAACGCACTCTTGTGCCAGGGCTACCTTTAATATTTCATAGTTGAGCATTTAATGACTGCTGGTTGTTGTCCTTTGTTCTCAAAGAGGACCAGAATGAAATCACTTTGTTGGGAAAAAGGTACAGAATGTCAGACTGGCTGATCAGACCAATTTGTGCTAGGAAGGCTTTATCATTTGGTGTGGAGGTATCTCTCAATTTGCACATTCACATTGAGTTACTTCTGCTTTGCTCATAGAACACCTCCTTTGATGCAAGCTTGCTAGACCAGTCAGTCCTGTGCCAGTGTCTCCCATGTCTCATAATCAATTCTAAATCTCTTCAGAGATCTTGCGAGCTCTTGTCTTATGAGTTCTCTGCAAAACATCTTTTAAGTAAATGTGCATTTGGCATTTGAACATTATGGCCAGAGAAACAGAGTTGTGCTCTCTGTAATAGAGTTTGAATATATGGCACTTCAGATCAAGAAAGAACCTCACTGTCTGGTATTCTATCCTGCCAGGAGATCTTCAGAATCTTCCTCTCAGACAATTCAAATGGAATCGATTCAGTTAGCTGGTGTGGTGCTGGCACGGTCCAGGTTTTACAAGCATACAAGGAGGTCAATACAAGAGCTCTGTAGACCTTCAGTTTGGTAGTCAGTCTAATACCTCTCCGCTCCCAACTTTCCTTCAAAGCCTCCCAAACACTAATCTAGCTCTGGCAACGTGTATGTCAACCTCATTATCAATATGTACATCCCTGGAAAGTATACTGTCAAGGTAAGGGGTATGGAGCACATTCAAAATTTCTCCATGTGGTTCCACATAATTAGTGGTTCCACAGAAGGATGGTGTGGAGCTGGCAGATGGAGAACTTTTTTCCCCTTTGGTGTTTATTGTTAGGCCAAAATTAGCACAAGCAACAAATAATTGATCCATATTTTGATGCATCTCAGCTTCACAGGCTTCATTGAGTGCACAATAACCTGTGAACAAAAAGACATGTACCAACTCTCCCTCTACTTTTGTCTTGGCTTAAAGCCTTTTCACATTAAATAATTTACTATCAGTATAGTAGGTAACTTTGGAAGCCATTTTTGTCCTTGTTGAAGGGGTCTGACAACATCACTGAAACATCATGCTCAAAAGCATGGGACCAAGCACACAACTTCATTCCATTGGTGACTGAGGAAGCATGAGAGCATTAATCATTTTATCTAGAACTCATGTAAGCATGCCATTGTGGAACTGGTATACAATACTGATGAACTCCAGGCAACCAGATTTTGTGATTATTTTTCATAGTCCTCATGACTGACAGTATCAATAGGAGAGGAAATAATAGGGTGACATAATGCTGGAAAATATTTAACAATAGACACATTAGAGAGAGAGAGAGAGAGAAAGACAGAGAGAGAGAGAGAGAGAGAGAGAGAGAGAGAGAGAGAGAGAGGGAGAGAGAGAGAGGGAGAGAGAATTAACAGTACATGTTTAAGTTTAATCTACTCTGTTAACAGATAAAAAAGTTTATCACTTTTTGAAGTTTAGATAGTCAACAAAACAATGAATCAAATCCTGATTTGTAGTATTTAGCAATTTCCAAGGGGTAAATGTAACATTAATGAGCAATTGGTTCTGTCGAACTGGCTTTAATGTATAACTATGTATGCTTTTTACACCATTTCCTATAATCAGATAATATCCTGCTTAAGAAATCAGCAACTTAAGAATTCAAGCTTTGGATGTTTAACTGAACTTTAATATTTTTTCTTCTTCCATATAATTTAAAGCTACATCTTGTGGTGTGAGCAAGAACAACACAATTCCTGAACAATCTTAATTGAATTCTGTGGTGTGACTCAATTAAAAGGGTATGGGCTTAACAGTCACACTAAAACCATATGCTTGGGAAAATAGCATTTTGCCTCCCCCAGAAGGATAAGCTGAATGTTATGCACCTGGATAATCACATCATTCTGTTCTGCAAAATGACTCATTTTGAGAATCTAAAAATAATGAGGATGGGGAATAGAGGAGACAAGGGAAATGTCAGGGATAGGGACAGGCTTGGCAAAAACAATGGAGAGGAGAATGTCAGGGTCATTGATATGGCCTGGCTGAGAGAAGGCAGAGATGTGACAGGTTAGTTTTCTCATTGAGCACCTTAGGGTGTGAGGCTAGAATCAGCTTTTCCTTTTAAATAGTCATAGAAGGGTAGTTCTCTCTGCATCAATCCAGTGAGACTCAAAGGCACACAGAATTCAAGGGAATCAACTGGAAGCTTTATCTCCTGTTCAGATTATGATGTTTACAAAACAAATGATATAGTCATTTTTGTCCCAATTCCCCACCTGAAACTTATGCCATATTTTCTCACATGGCTGTTAATTTCCTCTCAAAAAGATTTTGGGATAGTTGTAGTGATTTTTTCCTTTACAATTCTTCCATGTCAGTAGGATTGTTTGAATAGTTTTGCTTCCAATCTCACTAGATTATGGAAAAGAAGGAAGTTACAGTGTTTAAAAATCATCCTTCTAATTAGTTTGCATTAATTTTTCTATACAGTTTTCATTTATTCATCTGTGAATGGTTTTCTCCCTTTCTATCAGTAGAAAAGAGCTCCTTAAGTTACAGAACTTTTTTCCTTATTTTATCCCCACTGCCTACCACAGAAGCTTAATAGATTTAGAACTGGAAAATACCTAAGTGTTTGTTTAGTCCAATTCTTTCATTTTAAAGATAAAGAAATAGAGGTCCACAGAGGTTAGGTGTTTGCCCAAGCTTACATGCATGGTAAGTGACAGACTTGGAATCCGAACTAAGGTTATCTAACTCCACATCCAGTAATCTTTCCACTATATCCTGCTGGTTGTAAATGTGCATCCCTTACAGTATTACTTTCACCTTTGAATTCCTGTTGCTTGGCAACTATAGTTCTAGACTAGAGGATAAGAAATAGCTCCATTCATTTGGTCCCTGAATGAGAGTTGAGCTATTAGCTGATGGATGGCCTTGGAGCTTGAAACTCTCTGCCCTCCATATGGGTAGCATCTACCTGTCTCTTTCTCTTGTACACTAACCAATCTTTCCCTTCCTGACACCTACATTAGGAGGCTAACTCATTTGTACTTCCCAACCTCCTGCTGAGAGTTTAAGGAGTATAAAAGAGCACCTGAGTCACACAAAATGTCCTGAGATATAACAAATGCTAAGTGAGAAAAAAAAGAGGAAAAATATAGCAACCTATGCATAGCACTGGCAATCTGGAGGACAGGGACAAAATAACATCTAAAATCAAAGCATCACATATTTTAGCTCTTTGTAAATGAAGGTTTTTTTTTTTTTTTTTTTTTTTTACTGTTAATAGCATCTGGCATTTAGTGTTTGTTGTTGTTGAGTCATATCAGTTATTTCTGACTTCTTGTGATCCTTTTTGAGGGTTTTCTTGGCAGAGACAAAAATGGTTTGTCATTTCCTTTTTCAGCTCATTTTACAGATGAGAAAACTGAGACAAATAAGGGTTCAGTAACTTGCCAAGGATCACACAGCTAGTACGTGTCTAAGGCCAAAGCTGTAATAGGTCTTCCAAACTCCAGGACCAGCACTTTGTCCAATGTGCAATCTAGCTGCCTTTTATGAGTAGTTAATAGATGTTTATTTTATTGAATTGTACAGGAGAGATCCAATAGACATTAAAATACACTAATATCACAGTCACTCAAGTTAAGTTGGTTATTCTTTCTACTTAATGTTTGAAAAGTTTTTGAGAAAAAATTTCATTTTTTAGAGCCCTCTCTGAATTTGTAGGTTGTTTAGATATGTGAGACAAAGTTGCCCTATGGAGACCCACTACCTCCTGGGTGTGCCCTCTGCCTACCCAGTAGCAACATACTTATCTACCTAAAGCTGCTAGACAAGGATAGGGAAGTTATAACATCACTATTAAAAACCTCGATTAGAATAAGTAATATAACAATATCATCATCATAATAATTTAAAAAGAATAATATTAACAATAATAATAGTTCACTTCTTTTAGTGCTTTGAAGTTGGGAAGTACTTTACATATATTAACTCATTTGACAAAATAGATAACACACAGATAAAATGATTCTGAATAGGATATGGTCACCATTCCCATAATCACTTTGAGTCCAATTATAGTAGATATAAAACAAATATAACGGATAGACGACAAATCTATAGTTTGCTTTTTTAAAAGTTTGTTTCTTCAGCAATACTGTAAGATGACCAGTTATGACTAACTTAGTTATTCTCAGCAATAAATGATCTAAGACAATTCTGAAGGAGTGTTGATGAAAATCCATACACAGAGAAAGAACTGATGGTGTCTGAATATAGATTGAAGCATACTTTTAAAAATTTTATTTTTCTTGAGTTTTTTTTAATCTACATTTTCTTTCACAACATGATTTTTATGGAAATGTTTTTACATGACTACACAATGTATAAGCTATATTGAATTTCTTGCTCTCAATTAGGAAGACTGGGGAGGGGAGAAAAGGAGAGTATTTACAACATTTTAAAATGAATGTTAAAATTGTTTTTACATGTAGCTGGGGGAAAATAAAATACTAAATAAATTTAATTTAAAAAATAAAGTTTGTTTCTTTTCCTTTTGGTTGTCATTGGGTGAAGAGAGTCAGAGTGGAAAGCAGTAAGATAATTTGGAGAGAAGCTGCTATTTTAGGAATGATTCAGCTTAGGTAGAAATGGAGGTAAAATTTTAAATGTTTAACAACTGACTCTAAAATGTATTATAATAACTTTTAAGTTTAATCTGCATAATTTTCTCCACCACTTTTTAAAGTCTAGATAATCAACAAAAATATAAGTCAAGCCCTGATTTGTAGTGTTTGCCTGAGGTATAAATGCTCACACTGAATATTGCTTGAGAGCTATTATGAGCCAATTGCAGCCCTACACTGGGTAGAAATAAGTTTGATAAAAAGAAATTTCTTTCAAATGAGGGAGGGAAGAGGGAAGACTTTGATTGAATGGGTATGAGGGCTTCCCAGTATGGAAACTACTTCAATTCAGAATAGCAACTTCTTTGTAATTTATAGTAGCAGTTGTAGAAAGTCACTTGTGGGTAGTGAATGGTTAAGGATCATATGTATGTATCAGAGATAGTGCTTGAATCCTGGTCTCCCTGACTACAAAGCCAGTTGCCTCTCTAGTATATCATTCTATTTCTGGTATAAAGGTGGAGAAGTTTAGAAAATAGTCAACTGACCAGGAGATGTAGTTGAAAGAAACCTGAACTGGAAGCCAAATAGCCTGAGTTCTAATCTTGATTTTGCAACAGACTTACTTTGTCACCTTGGCCAAAATCACTTGATTTTACTGAATCCTTGTTTTTTTCATTTGTAAAATGAGGGCATTAGACTAATATTATCTTTCAAATACCTTCAGCTCCAAAATTCTCTGAAATCTATGAAAGAAAAAGGAAGGAATGAGAGGAAAATAAAGTGCCAAGAGGATAAAAATTAACAAACCCTCAAACCCAGATATGGGCACTGTTTTTTAAGAACATGAGCCCATTGAGATCCCAGTTAGTTGCTCTGATAATAATAATGACTAATGAGTGTGTATAATGCTTTAAAGCTTTCAAAGTGAATTACTTGCATGATGCCATTCAAACTTTACAATATTTATGAGGTGGGGCTTAATATCACTGCAATTTTATAAATGAGAAAACTGAGATTCAAATAGTTTAAGTCATATACCCAGAGTCACACAGCTAGGAAGTGTCACTGTTGGGATTCAAACCCTGAAGTTTTTATTTCTAGTCTAGTTTTAATGCTTCACAGTACAATGTAGGTACAAGACTTTCTTTAAAGGCATTTTACCTATGTGATGAGATTTCAGAGTTTTTTACTCCACCCCTAAGCCTGCTGAAGTCCATTAGGGGAGATAAAGTCACTCTTGCCACTGGTAGAAATAAGAATTAAAATGCAAGTACCCATGGAAGAAATCAAACATTTATTTAAAATTCACACTAAAGTGTAAATGAATATTCACTCTTTTTATGAGAGCAGATTTTGAATTAGAGGAAAAAAAGGGGGACCATGGATATAATAAATATCTAGAAAGGACAGAGGGTTTTATAGAAATGAGAAATTTATACTTGGAGCAGAGAGAACAAGGAAGAAACAATCCAATTACTTAGGCTGGATAGGATGATAATAATAGATGACAGAGAGAAATCAGAACTACCAAATTCCTATTTTTATTTTCTCTTTCAAGAAGAAAAAATCTACATCCTAAACAAAATAGGACAAAAACAGTTGAGTAAACTGAAGTAAATATCCATATCATTAGTATATAAATCAGTCGATCATTTATTAAGTATTGACAACATGCACTGTACTAAGTGACGGAGACACAAAGCTTTAAAACAAAAACAGTCCCTAGATCCAAGGACTGCATATTCTAATGGGGGAGAAAACACATAAACAACTATATTTTGTGCAAGATGGATACATGGTAAATTAGATGTGTTCTCAGAGAGAAGGCACAAGTAGGTTTAAACCACAAGAATGGTAATGATAGAAAGAAAAGCCCGATATATAAGAAAATATTTGTGGCAATGCATTTTGTAGTAACAAAGAATTGGGAACAAAGTGCAATCTTGATTGGTAAATGACAGAGCAAATGTCCATTACATGAACATAATGGAAGATTACTGAACTGTAAGAAACAATGAATATGATAAATATAGAGAAGCATGGGAAAACTTAAATGAAAGAATGCCATGTGAAATAAGTAGAACCAAAAAAAAGTACACATAATGGCTACAATAATGTAAACTGAGTGAGCAACCACTACAACAACAAAATAACCAAAATTGAATACTGGGAAATTATAATGACAAATTTTAACCCTAAAAAAGAAGCATGAGAAAATATCTTCCTCTCTTCTTTGCAGAGGTGGGGGATTGTGAGTGTGGGATACTGCCTGCATTATCAGACTTTCTGGATGCATTCAGTTTTGCTGAACTATTTTTTTTTCTTTGTATTGAGTTGTCTGGGGGAAGGTCTTTCTTGGGAAATGCAGGGATATAAAAACAAACAATATTCATTAAACTTATTCTTTTAAAAAAAAAAGGAAATTAAATTCAATCAGGTATTAAGAGAGCACCTAACTAGACTAAATGACTTAGTTAACTGGAAAGGAGAGTATGATATTCCAGAGGTACTAAAAATTTTCATAAATGATTACTAAACTTTTCAGTGAAGTTGGAGGAATTATGAAGAACAAGAGAGGTAAGGATAGTTTAGGCAAATGTTTCCCTGATTTTCAATAGGAGGGAAAAAATAAATTCTAAATATTCTAGGCTAGTTAAGTGTGCCTTTTAATCTCTAGCAAAATTCTAGAATGGTTTGTTAAACAGATAGTCTTTGAGCATTTACAAAGGACTTGGTGCATACTATGACAAATCATACCAGAATAATTTCATTTCTTTTTTTTTTAAGAGTTACTAGGCTGGTAGATTAGGAGATTGACACAGACAGTTTATTTTTCATTTTTCTAATCATATTTTTTTTTCAATCAGTAAAAAATTTGTTTTTTTTTCCTTCCCCAAACTCCCTCTTCTTATCTCCTCTCAACCTTCCATTGAGAGCTAAATAAAAATAAAAGCTTTCCTACAAACATGTATAGTAAAGCAAAACAAAACTCTACATTATATGTATGTATATGTATATACATGTATACCTATATGTGTGTATATGTGTATGTCTATCTACCTATCTATCTATTTATCTAATATTCACCTACCTACCTATATATCTACCTAATTATTTGTCTATTTCATACTGTGCTCTGAGTCCCTAATCTATCTATTTGGAAGCATATTTCATTATTAGTCCACTGGAACTGTGGGTGGTCATTACACTGATCAGAGTGCCTAATTCTTTTAAAGTGGCTTGTCTTTACCATATTGTTGTTTTTGTATAAATTGCTCTCCAGGTTCTGTTCACTACATCAGTTCATATAAGTCCTCTCAAACTCTGAAACTATCATTTTTATCATTTCTTATGGCACAATCATATTCTATCACATTTACATACCATATTTTCTTCAATTACTTACTAATTGCTTAAAAATTTATTTATAGGTACCTTCTTAATTTCTCATACTTTGCTATCTCAAAAAGAGCTATATTTTTGTATATATTTAAGGTTTGTTTTGTTTAGGACCAATCATTCCCTTAGCCTCTCTGCTCTGTAATTCATCCTTCTCCCCCTTTTTTTCTCCTTCTCTGTTGAGTGAAATGTATTTCTCTACTTAATTATGTCTTCCTTCATTTGACCAATTTAGAGGAATGAGTTTCAAATGTCAGAATTCCCCTCATCCCCTTTTCCTTGTTTGTATATGTGTTCATTTGTGCATTCTGATTATGTGGGACAATTTTCCCTAATGTTTATTTTCCTTGTCTCTCTTCAACACATACAAGCTTTTCTATTTTTCTCTTAAGATTATTAATATATGATATAATTCCTTCCAGACCTTTTGCCTAACTAAACTTTCAATGCCTCTGTGATGATGATAGGGTTCATTGGGTATACATGTAGCATTTCTCTATATTAGAATGTATGCAGTTTATCCTTATTTTGTTGTTATTCTTGTTCAGTCATTTTTCATTTGTATCTGATTCTTCATGACTCCATTTGGGATTTTATTGGAAGACATCCTAGAGTGATTTGTTATTTCTTCTCCAGATCATTTTATAGATAAGGAAACTGAGGGAGAGATTTGAATTCAGGAAGGTGAGTATTCCTTGGCTCCAGTTGTGGCATTTTATTACCCACTGCACTATCTGGTCATTTCATTGATTAGAATTCTTGAGCAAAAAAAGAAGACAGGGGTTATGATCACCATCTGTACACATATGAAAGATTATCATGAAGAAGAATTTCTTATCCTGCATGATCACAGAGGGCATAAAATTTGGTCCAATAGATTGAAATTAAATCAGTAAATTTCACCTTAATGTAAAGAAGAATTTCCTAACAGAGTTCCCCAGTGATAGATTGACTCATGAGGTAATAACCCTCTATCACTGAAGCTGTTCCTGTAGAAGCTCAATGACTGTCTTTTAGGAATGTCTCTTTTGAGAGTTGTGCTTTAAGTGGAGCTTAGTCAGGTATGTTCCCAGTTCCATCAAAATAATATGTTTCTGTGAAAAAGGTTAGAGAAGACTAATTGCTTACTTCATAGTTTTCCCTCTAGTCCACCTTGCTAAGGTCCCTCAATGGACAAGTTTTTGTTTCTTAATCTTATCTCTGAATGCTGACTAATTACTTTAATACTCCAAAAAGGAGAGAGTAAAGGGGAAAATAATCCCAAAGTACAATCTGAAGAAATCCAGATAGAAGTAAAATGACCCTAGAGTTATTTAAATATGAATAGGATCTCATAATCATCTGTCTTTAATGAATTATTTGTTGACCTACCTAAAATAAGGAACTAGACTATATGAGTTAGTTATCTTCTAGCACTATGATTTTAGAATGAATGGTCAACAGCTTATGTTAGCAACTCCTTATCTTCTTACCATAAAACTAAAAACAGTTTCTTATCAAGCAAAGTTTAGGAAACCTTGTTTTAGAGAAGCCAAGTTATCAGAGAATATATGGAGCGTTAAACTATGAGCCAAAAGTCGAGGGCTTTCTTTAAATAACTGTGCCTTATACATCCAGAGAGGGGGATATGAATGTGGACCACAACATAACATTTACATGCTCTCTATTGATGTTTGCTTGCATTATGTTTCCCTTCTCAGATTTTTTTTTCTTATAGATCCGACATTTCTTGCACAGCAAGATAACTGTAAAAATATGTATACACATTCAATTTGTCAAATATTTTAACATGATTAACATGTAGTAGAATACCTGCCATCTAGGGGAGGGGTGGGAACTAGGAGGAGAAAATTTGTAATGGAAAGCTTTGTAAAGCTCACTGTTGAAAAATTACCCATACATATGTTTTGCAAATAAAAAGCTTTAATAAAAAAATAAAAAATTAAATTAAATTAAAAAAAATAAATAACTGCCTTTTGGGAAGTGGTTTCACACTAATGAGACTCAGTTTCCTCAATTATAACAGGGGGCAATTGGACTGAATGATTTGTAAAATCCCTTCCAGCAATGATTCTATTAATTGTCTTTCTTTGTATCCCACAGTGCCTGGCAACTAGTAGGTGCTTAGTAAATGCTTGTTGATTAATTGATTGATTTTAACACAGTATGATGCTTGCATACTAATATGTTAGATTCAGAGTCAGAAAGATCTAGATTTGCCTCCCACTAGCTATAGGAACCCAGGCAAGTCACAACATTTCCGTCTTAATATCCTTATAAAATCAATCAAAAAGTACCCTGAAACTCAAATATCTTCATTGTGCTATGTGCAGGGCTAGAAATAAAAAAGTCCCCCAAAACCCCACAAAAGTGATAGTTCCTGTTCCTTAATTTCCCACCAGAATGAGGATATTAATAGCACCTACTTCACTAGGTGTTTTGGAAGTTCAAATGAAACCATATACTGTATATAAAACATTTTGAAAAGCTTAATGTGCCATGTAAATGTGAACTTTTATTATTACCTAAACAAAAATGAAGGTCATTGCCTTCGTGCAACTTGAGTGCAAATAAAACTTGAAGGTGCAGTGATACTAGGAAGCTAGAGCATAAAGAGACCTTCTACCAGCTTCTTAAGAAAAACTACCCACTTTTCTTTCAGTTACATGCTGAAAACTTGCTTATGGTAGAGATTTCCACCAAAATGAGGAAGTGACCACTTGATGGCAGCATCTCACTACCCTGGCTTTCAAAGAGATGGCAAACACTGAACTTGGAGTGTCTATGAATCTGCATGTTTCTGGTTTTGTGAATGTCAGAAAACTGAAAATTGGTACCGGTCAATAACCTCCAAAAAACACTCACATATTTGCCAGGGATTTGTCATTATCAACAGCAATTTTAGTTGGCAGCTTGCAAACTAGCAGACTTTCCCATTAACACATCTTCATTGGCTCATCCCCCTTTCTCTCAGGTACCAAGACAGGATGAAAGCATAAAAGAGTCTTTAACAGTGTGCTAGCTGCCAAGAATATAGAAAAACAAACTCATATAGATTAAAAAAAAAAAAAGGGAAAATGCCTTTTAGCTAAACATGGGTTAACTGATTTCTCTTTTGTGTTCTGATTCACTATTAGGTAAAATCAATAAACAGAAGCCATTTTCTCTGTTTGTGGAGCAGGACAGATCTCATCAGAAGGAAAAACTGCAAGGAACTAGGATTGTACCTCCCTTCCCCCAACCTGGCTTTGTAAAAAGTCAGCCCTGGATCCCAGCTCAAGCAGGTAAAGCTGTTTACTCATGTGACTGCATCAGCTGTGATACCTTCTTAGACCTTCATAGGTTCACTCAGAGCCCTCTGCACCTCCCTTGCTTGGAGATGTCCTTCAGAAGTATCTTTTAGAATCACTACACCAATGCAATTTATTTGTCTTTTTAATAATTTAAATGTGGTAACACAATGAACTGATGTATCTGAAAACAACTTCAGTGCAATCTGCCTCAAGGTGAGGGATTCTCCCTTCTAATAATCCTCCAGGGATAGTGATCACTGCTTACTTTTTTCTGATTACCATTCTTTGAATATTAATTTTCCTAACTGATTTGGTCCAGGTCTGTGCTTTTTGTTGAGGGAGCTGTACCATTATGGAAAAGGGAAATAATCATAATACCCAGCTTACATTTACATAGTGCTTTAGGTGGCCCAAGGGGTGCTGCTTTTCACAGGCAGTTCCAGCTTTGGGTTTACATGGACTGGGCTCAGTCTTGTAGAAGTCTACCCCTCCTGATTGCCTCTACCCTGGAGTTTCAGGAAAGCCTCTCAAATAATGTACACATATGGACCTGTCTTGTAATTCAGTTGTTTTTCATTTGTGTCTGACTCCTTGTGATCCCATTTGGGTTTTCTTGGCAAAAATACTGAAGTGATTTTTCTTCTCTAGCTCATTTTACAGATGAGGAAACTGAGGCCAGATACCCTTTGATCCAGCAGTATTGCTATTGGGCCTATATCCCAAAGAGATTTTAAAGGAGGGAAAAGGACCCACATGTGCAAGAATGTTTGTGGCAGCCCTTTTTGTAGTGGCTAGAAACTGGAAACTGAAGGGATGCCCTTCAATTGGAGAATGGCTGAATAAATTATGGTATATGAATGTTATGGAATATTATTGTTCTGTAAGAAACGACCAGCAGGATGATTTCAGAGAGTCCTGGAGAGACTTATATGAACTGATGCTAAGTGAAATGAGCATAACTAGGAGATCATTGTACACAGCAACAGCAAGATTATATGATGATCAATTCTGATGGATGTGGCTTCTCAACAATGAGATGATTCAGGCCAGTTCCAATAATCTTGTGATGATGAAGAGCCATCTGCATCCAGAGAGAGGAAGAACTATGGGACCTGAGAGTGGATCACAACATAGCATATTCACTTCTTTTGTTGTTGTTTGCTTGAATTGTATTTTCTTTCTCATTTTTCTTCCTTTTTGATGAGATTTTTCTTGTGCAAAAAGATAATTGTATAAATATGAATGCCTATATTCAATTTACATTTATTTTTTATCATGTTTAACATATATTGGATTATTTGTCATCTAAGGAAGGGGGTGGGGGAAAAGGAGGAAAAAATTGAAACACAAGGTTTTGTAAGGGTCAATGTTGAAAAATTATACTTGCATATGTTTTAAAAATAAAAAGTTTCAATAAAAAAATAGAAAAAAAAGTGACTTGCCTGACTCATCAGGAAGATGAGTCTTCCTGATTCTCAGCACTTTATCTCCTGTGCCACCTAGCTCCCCTTTTATGGCACCTATCTAGGGTCTCCCCAAAACTGCCTTTGAGAAAAGATAATCAATATAAAAAGTAGATATCAAGTATAGGATATCTATTGATTTCTTCCATCACCAAAGAAATTATTAAAACACAAAATATTCATGAATGAACAAATACTTAAAACTTGAAACAATAACCCATCCCTTATTATTTCTCGAAAAGTAAAGATACTTTGTGGATTGTTGAAACAGACATTTTGCTTTTATCTTTGACTTATACCGACTGTGTAGCAAAAATACCCAATGTCCCAGCCAGGGCATGACTTTACATTTTTTACTTCTTTTATTTATAGTATCTTCATGACAGTTTCTCTGGGCAATTGTCTTCTCCTAAAAGTTTTATAGTCACACAAAGTGCCTCCAACTGGACAACTGGCAGCAACTTAAGAACTCTAGACCTCTCAAGTTTACAAGATGACTATGAAGGAACATCTAGTCTAAGAACATCCATCTCTCAGGATTGTTGTTCAGTCCTAAATGCTTAGGGGAAAAAAAAAACCCCGATAAAGCTGGACCAGTTTTCTGAGGACATTGAGCCCAGTCTTGGGCTTATCAAAGTAGGTGTATATTCTCTTTCCCATAGAACATAACTAGCAAAGTTGTTGGAGATGGATAGTGGTGAGAGATATTTCCCCTTCTAAATAAGAGGGAGAACTGTTTTCCAAGCTAGGCAGAACTTAAAAGAGAAGTGGACAAAGCTTTTCTAGTTTTTCTATAGTTTTTCAGCCTCCTGAGTAGGGCATCTTTCCTGGCTCATTTGACAATTCTTCTGACAAAACCCTTAGACACAGAATCATCCAGGGACACTGGTCATGCATGTCCTTTGAAAAAGGATCAGAAGAGTATATCTCTCAAGAGACAAGGCCAGAATACATGTCCAGATTCACGAGTTTCCATTAAGTACTCCTCCTACATATCCATGGTCTTATTTGATTCTCAAGACAACTCTGTAAAATAAATAGATAATACAGGTATTATTATAATTGAAGCAAGAGGAGACTCAGTGTTTAAAATAAAAAAGACATCCCAACATCTCAAGCAGATCAGTACTATTTTATTTTTATTTTTCTTGGCATTTAACACAAGAAGTTCCTTGGTAAAATATCACCCCCTCCCATATCAGGTCCACAACTATTTTACAGTCTTAAGTCTTTAGTATTCTGAGGTCACTGAGAAATTTAATGACTTATCCAAGGTTACACAACAAGTACTTGTCAGAGGTGGTCCCTGAATCCACAGACTCTGAAGTCACTATGCCATGGTGTCTCTCTTAACGCTAACTACAAAATGCACAAGAAGGGGAAAAAAAGGTTTATAGTTGGGCTTACTTATGATTCATCCAGACATTCTATTTCTGTAGAAATAGAAAACTTCTATGAGTTAAATATCAATTGATCTGGTAAGGTGTCAGTCATGTGGCTGCTCACTATAATAAATCCCCTAAGATTTAGAGGACTATCACGACATTTAGATCTAGAAAGAACCTTAGAGATCATTCAATGGTTTCCCCAGATGTCTCTTCAAGCATTCTTTAGGAACTTGGGAGTTTACATCATGAATAGAGAATTGGACTGGGAAGACAAAGATTTCTTATTACAGATATGACTCTGGCTGAGTCACTTAATTACTTATCCTCAATTTCCTCATCTGTAAAATGTAGCCTACTTTACAGGATTGTAGTGATTCTCAACTGAGATCTTTTAGGTAAAGTATTGTGCAAATCTTAAAGCAATATGTAAATGTGATATATTATTATTCATGAAAAATCAATAAATTCTAATCTGGGATCCTCCAGGGGGCTGTTTTTAGTTTGCTTGCTTTGTACATTAACCCAATGGCTCCCTCTTTTTTCAGGAAAGTTTACAATATCTTCCTAATATCTACAATTTATGACTTAATTTCAAATCTCCTGATTCAAATCAGTAAATCCATTATAATCTAAGACCTGATTTTATGACATGTATGTCATTTGGGACCATCCTAACAAAAAAAGGGCACTTTTCAATTTGGAGTATAAAGCTATTTCAGAAATGAAAAGCTCTGAGAGGAGGTCTTTTTCTTGGATAATTGAAGTAACTTGATACTTTTTCCTCCCTTCTGATATGTGCACGGTAAATAATTCCTAGAAATGAACTGCCTGGAGTATTATATTTCTTAATTAAGTTAGTTCCAATATTTGGTATAAACAGGTTAATGTTCATACTGAAGCCAAGTACACTGAAGGAAAATTTAGGGGATACAACCCAAGGAGGACTTTCAGCTCCCTCCATGTCTGTAGCTGTACTGTGTTAACTTAAAAGGTAAAATTAATTTAAGTTTTCTTTTGAAATTGTTCATTTCTTCTCCCTTTCCTCTTTCCTTCCAGCACCTGAGACTCCTGACACTGCCGCTGCTCCTTGACTAAAAAAAACCAAAAACTACCAGCTGCCAGGAAAGGCTACATTGTTTTTTATTTTCTACCTTTCTGTTACTTTCTCATACTCTTAGCCACTTAGGAGATAGGGTGAAATAATTGAGTCATCCCTTTCTTTCTTTCTTCTTACAACTACTTAAAACGTGTGCAAAATAATCTGGAGCCACCTTCCTGCACCCAAGTGTCCCCATTAAATTCAACAGACATTCATCTAGCATCTCCTGTGGAGAAGGCATTATTCTCCATTCCCTTTGCCACTGTTGGTAATTTATCGCCTCTTTAAAAAATCACCCTCTTCTAAATTTTTTTTTTATCCTTAAAGAGAGACAGTCAACTACAGAGAAAGGAATAATACATGACCGTAGAACTCAGGAAAACTGGTTTCTTGTCCCACATAGGCTTTTTATTTTCTGCATGTCAATGGACAAATCTTTTTATTTTTTATGTTTTTATGTTTTTATTTTTTTTTTACTTTTTCTGATCTTTATTTTCCTCTTCTAGAAAGAGGAATTTTTATCTTCAGTAGAAAGAACACTTTTGGAGTCAATCTAATGCTTACCACTTACATCACTTTGGCAAAACCTCACTTCTTTGGACTCAGTTTCCTCATCTGAATAATGAAGATGTCTTGAGAGTCTCTGAGGGCTTCTCTAGCACCAGATCTATTATCCTGAAATTATTGTTAAAACCAAATAAATTACATAGGAACTTCTAGACACAGTAAAGGGTTGGACAGCCAGCTATAAGATATTAAAATGTAAATACTTCTGGGAGCCCTGTGTTTGTCTTTAGAAGCTGAGTGCCTATTTCTTGCTGCTTCCCCAGTACATTTTGTGAAGCTTGCCCCAGGCACAAAAATGCTCGGTTCAGCTGAGCCAAAAAGTCTAGTAAGAGAGATTTTCTGGACTCTAGTGGCATAAAAGTATTATTGAGAGCCAGAAATCCAAATTGTCTTTCACAAGCTGTTAGTTGATAAAATATAATTTTTTTTAAACCTATTGCTACTTTTTGTGGATTTGTGCTCCTGCTGCCTTTGTGTATTGATGAATGAAGTGGAATGGAAAGTAGGAAGATAAGTTGGCACCAGAAAGCACACTTTGGCCTATTTCATTTATAGGACACTTAAAGTCTTGGGATTTGTTGTTGACCCCATAAAGACAGGAATTTGGAATAAAGGATTGAGATGGAGGTGAAGTTTCATCCAAAGGAGCTTTGTTCCTATTTTCCATAGCCCACACCTTTTTATCATTTGTGACAATACAAAGGATCTCAGGAGTTTTAGCCATGACTAAATGGATAAACGAATGAAAAAAGCATGCTTTTTGCCAAGTTAGCTCTGGATATAGAAATAGAAGGGGAAGACAGCCCTTGTTCTCATGGAGTTCACATTCTAAGCCCCAAGTCAGATAGTTGTCTGGGAGAAAGGATAGGGATCAAATCCCTGATACTGCCAGTTCAACTGACAGATTAAATTCCCACACACTCTGCTTAGTTGTCTGGGTGGTCTGTTTCCAAAGAGCTTGTCCTTTGGAGACAAATTATTCTCCTTCTGGGGAGAAATGCTTCACAGAGCCAAGAGAGCTGACAAACTCAATGGAAGCAACTGAGGATTTGTGTAACATTGAGTACATGAAGGGCCTATTTCACTCACTAAAAGAGCTGAAGTACCCGCCTTTGGTCTCAAAGATAAAAGACAAATGATTGAGTTCGTTCTAATGGGAAAGAGATAGCAGCTCACTTGAAAACTCCATGGATAGAGTACTGGCCTTGGAGCCTGAAAGATCTGAGTTTGAATTGTGCCTCAGACATTACTAGCTGTGTGTCCTTGGGCAAACTACTTAATCTCTTTGTATCTCAATTTATTCACCTATAAATGGAGTACAGAAGGAAATGGAAAACCACTCCACTATCTCTGCCAAGAAAATCCCCAAATGAATCCAAGACAATTCCAATAGACTTGGGATGGAAAATGCCATCTGTATCCAGAGAGAGAACTATGGAGGATCAATATGGTTTGAAGCATACTATTTTCAACTTTTTGTTGTTGTTGATTTTGTTTTGTTTGCTTGCTTTTTCTTTCTCATGGGTTTTTTTTTCCCCTTTTGGTCTGATTTTTCTTGTACAACATGACAAACATGGAAATTGTACATGAATAACCTATATTAGATTGTTTGCTATCTTGGGAAGGAAGGAAATAAAGGAGGGAGAAAAAATTTGGAACATAAAATCCTACAAAAAAAATGTTGAAAACTATCTTTACATGTATTTGGAAAAAATAAGGGAAAAAAAGACTACAAAGGATCCTTAGATTAGCTGGGGGAGAAAAAAAAACAAGAAAAGAAAATCTCAAAATGGGGTACCATATAGTTAGACATGATAGAAGCAACTCAACAGCAACAAATCAGTAAAATTGTAGTAATGGCCAAGTGATGCAGCAGGTAAGTGATGTAATGGACAGAGCACTGGACTTGGAGTCAAGGAGATCTGAGTTCAATCTGGCCTCAGACACTTACTAGCTGTGTGACCCTGGGTAAGTCAGTTAACCCTTTTTGCTCAGTTTTGTCATCTGTAAAATGAGCTAGAGAAGGAAATGGCAAACCACTTTGGTATCTCTACCAAGAAAATCCCAGATGGAATTACAAAGAGTTGGACAGGACTGAAATGATTGAATAACATAAAATTGAGGATTGGGATTAATGGCCTCTGAGGTCACTTTGGTCTCTAAAACTATGTTCCTATGACACTCCCTAAAGCAAGGATCTGAGTCCCACAACTGTGCTCCTTAGAGCTATGTCTAGTAGTGACCAACAGAACATTGCCCAGGAGAGACCTCATACCACGGCAACAAACCCAGCATAGACACTGTAGTGAGTAGCAGCAGAGAGTAGCCCCAGGAGAGCAGCACAAGAATATATCACTGGCTCTGTAGGTTTGGAGGTAAATTGTCCCTTCACATGTGCACTCCAGTCATACATGTTCCCTACATGTAAATGCTCACAGATATATGCTCCGACCATTTGTTCCTTATGTGAATTCCCATCTATGAATGTACCTTGGTCATACATATAAGAGAACAAGTGCTGCAGAGAATTGATGAATAATCCTTGCACTTACCAAATGTTATTGATAGGCAGATAAATCCAAGAGCTCTGGGCATAACATTCTTGCCACCACTTGACCCTGTTTCCATTCTAGTCTCTATAGCCATTATCCAGGAAATCAAACTCTGTACAAGATGATAATGTACATATGACCTTATTTTTTAGGTATTATAACTTCTGCCTTCTCAGCAGCCACAGGTATTGAAGATTAGATAAAGAAAGTTCTTGCCACCAAAGTCCTTGACATTTTCAGTATCAGAAATGGATTTGACTTTATTGGTGAAACTGACTTTTAAAAAGATATATGATCATTTGCTTTGCCACTTTACCTTGAGGTCCACAGATCTTTCCATTTGACTTGTTGCATTAACCTCCAATATGTTCTGTCTCCCTCTATTAGTAAGATCAGAGCCTTTTTTGCTTTTCTATTTTTTTGTATTCTTAGTGATTAGCAAAGTTCTTGGTACACATTAAATGTTTAATAAATGCTTTTTCATTCATTTGCTCATTCATTCATGCAAGTTTCCTATGTGTGCCTCTCCATGCATATTCTCTACATATGCTCACTATTGCCATGTGTATATTTGTGAGAATGTCTCTGGGTTTTGGATGAAATGTTCTATTACTTTTATTCCTATGCTATTTCATTAAATGTCTTTGCTTTGAACTAATCGTATCCTCTAACTCACTGGAAAATAGGAAGGAACTTGTGAGCTATTGTTTTGAGTAGATGCTGACCTACAGCATACTTTGAACCTGGGGGATGGGGGTGAGGCTGTCTATGTGAGAGAGATTCCCCAGATCTTCCCCAATATATTCCCTTTGCTTAGCCCTGAATCTGCATTCTTCATGGAGCCCAGACTGCCTTGTGGTCCTGAATTTGAGCAGATATAAACTTGGAGAACTTTTAAGGTATTAAGTTTGTTGGTCATATGGATAAGAGAGATAATGAATATTGCCAGGATAATGTGAACTGAATTGAGAAAGTAACATAAAAACAGTTCACCACTTATCATGCTGAGAAATTGGGCATAGGGCCCAATCAACTGTGTTTCTACTGTTTCCTCTTGCCTCCAAATTCTCAAGTCAACCCAATATTATTTCAGATGACTGAGTCCTTTGTTTCAGAGCACAGCATAATCCTGAGTCATCTCCGGTAGGCTAGCATTGTTGTTTTAGAGAGCAGGAAAAAAGGAAGCTGAGGCCATGTGTTCAATCCTCCCATGGGGCATTACTTCCATTCTGCAGCCACATACTTTTTCCCTCACCGTGTTCAGTTATTTTGCAAATATTTATCCTTCCTCGCTAGATGAGAGCAGGCTGATAATTGATTTTTATTTATTTCCCTGCATTAGATAAATAATTCTTAAATCAGTTCAAAGTATGTGTTGAGGAGGTGGTGGGTCAGGAAGAGAGTTTTTCTACAGAAAAGGCAATGAACATAGTGTTCCATCGATATAATGGATCCATGAGAAATGAAATGTTCCAGATGAAGAAAACCTGGTTGTGATTCCTCTCTCTCTAATCTCACATTTTGGAGAATTTAACTGAAATGAATAAGGTTGCTTTCAAAGTCTCTGATAACTTTCACAATTATCAAATGTTGAATTAGCAGTCAGAATACAAAGCTATTTTGACTTCCTGGTCAGTTTCGTATGTCCCTAAATTTTACTAGAATTTTTTGGTCCTAAAAATGTATGGGTAAAAATGTAATGTTTTTGGTCAAATTTTAAAGTCTACCTTAAGAATGAGGTGGGGAGGGGCAGCTAGGTGGCGCAGTGGATAGAGCACCAGCCCTGAAGTCAGGAGGACCTGAGTTCAAATCTGGTCTCAGACACTTAACATTCCCTAGCTGTGTGACCCTGGGCAAGTCACTTAATCTCAATTGCCTCAGGAAAAAAAAAAGAATGAGGTGGGGAACAAGAGAAAAGGAACAAGCACTTATTAAGCACATACTATATGCCAAGCACTGTGGGAGGACTTTAAAAAAAATCTTCATATAGCACTTGCAATGTATTAGGCACTGTGTTAATTGCTTTATAATTATTACCTGTTTTAATCCTCACCATAACCCTGAGATGTGTTGAGAGGTGCTATAATTATCTTCATTTTACAGTTGAGGAAACTGAGGCAAATAGGAGTTAAGTGACTTGCTCACTTTTAAGTGAGCTTTTAAGCATCTGAGGCTAAATTTGAGTTGAGATTTTCCCGACTCAAGACCTAGCACTCTATCTACATAGCCACTTAGCTAGCTCTATGAAAGGTTGTAATATTGCCAGTGGTCATCAGCCATCATGACTAGTCAGTTGTGACGGAAGTCAAGGTCTCCAAGGTAGAGTCTGGGGCTCCCTAAGAAGTGGTCTATTTTTCCAGGGAGGCCATAGTATTTTCCCAAGAGATATGTAACCCACTAATTGGAGAGTAGGAAGGCAAGTCACATCTCACTTTTATATTGATAGTGGTGGTGCTTGCCTCCAACATGACCATATCAATCCTCATTTCCTTATATTTCCAACTCCAGTCATCGTTTCTCCTCCACTCAGCTATCAGTGATTTTCTTAAAACACTAATTAGACCATGTTATTATCCTCTTCAATAAATTCCAGAAGCTCCCTAAGGAGGCTGGAATAATATAGTATTTTATCTTATAAAGATCTCCATGTTCTTTTATTTACTACTAGGAGATATTCTGTTTTCCAGCACTAAGGATCAGCAAGCAAGCTGTGCCCTGAGCTTGCCATTGTTACTGTTACCTCTCATTGTCACAGCTTTAGCTCACTGAGTAGCCACTGCTATTTGATCAAGCATGTCTCCTAGAGGAGACCCCAACATCTGTGACTAGTTCCACTCCTCCAATGGATTAAAGAAAGCTTTTTGTTTATAACCCCCATTAATTCTTTAGTATTTATTTTTCAGTCAACTGTAGTTGTCATAACCTGTGTGAGTTCTTTGGTATTTTCAGAGTTAACAGCAGTGTTCTCTTTGGTCTTCTTTGGGCATTTATTTATTTTCAGACTTGATAGTCTTTTATCTCATTCTTTAAAAATTTTCCCTTTTTGTATAAATTTCATGCAATTGTTAGTATAACAGTCCATGCACAGAATTTATAAATTATGCAATTCTATTTGCCAGGAGCTCACATTCTAAAGAAGTCAATAAGGACACATACAAGTATGTACAGAATAAATAGAAATATAAGAGAATAAATACAAATGAAAGAAAAGTAGTTAGACATAGGGTAGGTTAGGAGGAAGGGCACTAGCATTTGGGGGAATAAGGAAAAGTCTTCATGCAGATGCTGGTCCTAGAGTTGAGTCTTGAAGAAGGAATCTATGGAATAGAGGTAAGGGGGGGAATATATTCCTGGTATGGTGGTCAGTCAATGCCCAAAGGCATGGAGATGGGAGATTAATTATGATGTGTGAGGTACAGAGACAAATCCAATTCTCTACATTTTTTGATAGTAGTTTTTCCAAAGGAATTCTTTGAGCTTTTTGAGTTTTCAGGCTAGTACTATAACCATTCACTTAAAATCTGACAATCTCTTTCTTTTGAGAGTGTGGACAAGCACCTTGGTACACAAATCTTAATGACTAGAGCTGCCTTCAAGATGAATCAGTTGACTCAGATTCCTTTGAGATAGACAATATGGGGGTTGTTTTGTGTTGGCTTATGAAAAGGAGCCAACCAATCCCTTTGAGTCCTCTTCCCCTTCTTCTGGAGAGATACTGAACTAATAATAGGTCTAAGTGGACTGGGTAGTGGTACCTTCCAGGAGCTGCAAGAGAGGGGCAGCTAGATGGTACAATGAATAGAACACTGGCCCTGAAGTCAGGAGGACCTGAGTTCAAATCCAGCCTCAGATCCTTAACTTACTATCTGTGTCACCCTGGACAAGTCACTGAACCTCATCTCGACAAAAAAACAACACTACCCAATAACAGAAGCTGCAAGAACCTGCCTTGAGGCAAAGATATGTGATCAAGTATACTTGCACATGTGACTGAAGAGGAGAGTTCATTGACAATATTAAAGGATTATAGGTTTATACCAAGAAAGGACTTGAGGGGCTATTTAGTTCAAGCTCCTCATTTTACAGTTGAGGAAATTAAGATACAGAGACATGAAGGTGACTTGCCTAAGATCCCATAGGTTGTAGATGGCAGAGATGGAATTTGAACCGAGGCCCTTGGATTCCATGCCCAATGTATTTTCTACTGCTTCCTCTTATTTAGTGCCCAATGTAACCTGGTTTTTTGTTTGTTTGTTTTTTGTTTTTACTGTATCCTATTGCCTACTTGTCCAGTGTCTTGAAGGTGACAGTGATGAAACGTTTCAACCCGAAGTAGTCATGATAAAAAGTACCATATGGGCCAAGGATTGAATCCCTGAAAGTAGACTGTCTTTCAGGCTTTCTTTTGTATGAAGTTAAGTTTCTGAGTTGCCCAGGATAGAGATCTTGCCTTCTATCAAGAGAAGAGGGATTTCCTGATAGCACTAGTCTGATGAATTGCCTCAGTCACAGCCACAATTCTTGAAGAATTCAGGAAGTGTGGTCTTCCAGTGAAAGAAGGTGAATTCTCCAGGCAATAATTTTTTTTTTTTTTGGCTAGAGAGTAACATTATGGTCATGGTTACCAGTGTTAGGGAAGAAAGCAAGAAAGGATTAAAGCAATAGCACAGACTAGAAAAGAGCAAGATTACTGAACTTTACGCTCCCTATTATTGTGAGTTATTCAGGTTGTATGGGTCCTATAGGACTGAATGTGTCAAAAGACTAAGCATTTCTCTTTTTAGTGAAAGAGGAGAAAAGTCCAAATTATGGACTATGATGTCCATATGATGCTATGAATTTGGAAGGTTGAATTTATCCTTGCAGAAAATGGGATAATGAAGAATTGCTTAGACCTCCCAGTCCCGGGCCAGTTCCAAGTTCCTTTCTCTTTTGAGGGTTATCCAATCTATTGAGTGGTGCTTGGAGGACTTTAGGACCCTGTCAAAATGGGATCCACCAGAGAAGGAGGAAAATAGTGTTGATTGTTTATGAGCTACTATGAGTCCTTTATGTGTGTTTTTTATTTTCTGTGCAATAGAATAAAGGCTATTGAATGGTGGTATAGGGTCTATTGACCTTTTCGTCCACATCTGTGGAAACCCAGATATAAGCTGTTTTCAGAGATCTTCTCTGAGTAAACTCTGGTAAGGACATGATGAAATAAAATGATATAAATTTTGGGATCAGTCTTGTTTCAGGCAAGGGCTAATCATGACAGTTCCCTGGTAGTTTAAGTTGGAGACTGGAACAAAAAGAAACACTGTTAGTTCATCTAACAATTAACAAAAGATTACTTAGCCACAACAAAGATATTCAGTGAAGTCCCTGCTTTGATCCAGCTTCTTGAAATTCCTGTGTGTGAGTTTCTCTCAGTGGTCTGGTAGTCAGTCAGTTAAGCATCAGGAAGGAGCTGGAGCTTCTCATGGCTTTTTTGTACTCCTGACCAGAAAGCAACTTTAATCAAAGGTTTCATTCCCTGGAGCCATTTAAGTCTTAAGAACAGTTCCAAAATCTTTTAGAGAAAAAGAATTAGTCAGTTCATTTGGCAGAGGTCTTAGGTGGATATTACTATTACCACAGTCCCCAAGATTGAACCTGATCCATGTAACACCAGAGTATAGTGTTGGGTTAAGGGCTACAAATTTAACCAATTTTCCTATTTGTATATGTTTCCATCTTTATTATAGAATGTATCTAGTATGGCTTATGAGACTGAAGAAGCAATGAGTGATTAGGAAGTCAGAGTAGCCTCTTCAGGTGCTCTATTTTTGCAATAACTTTAAAAACCCACCAGAGACCTTTCAGAGTCTATAAAACAACACTATCATAGAAAGCTCCCCTGAAGCCTGATACATAATCCTAGTAGGTACAGGGGAATAAAAAGCATAAGTATTTCTTATAAGAACTTTATAAAGTTCCTCATATATGACCCTCAACAGTTTTATTCATAAAGTATCTCTGTTTGGTCTCTGACATTTCGATTTCTAAAAAAGTAAGCTCCTTGAGGGGCATTTTTCTGTTTGTATCTTGAACCTCTAACATAGTGTTAGATACATAATAGATGCTTAATAAATACTTGTTGATTGATTAAAGAGTTTCTTCTCTCTGTGTTATAAATGTAATTCCTTTAAAGACAGATAAATGAAATATAGTTTTAAATATAGTAGAGAAGCTAGCTATTTAAAGGAAAATCCTTTGTAGAGTGAATTGATTGTTCTTAATTGGTCTTTTTAAAAAGTCTGATTTATGTATCTCCTAGATCAGAGGTTCGTAACTGGGGGTCTGTAACCCTTTTAAAAATTTATTTAATTTTTAATTTATGGAATAAAACAAGCATTTTTATAACATTATATAATAAAAAGATGACTGTATATGAAATGTCAAGTCTATTGTGTACAACATACTATTCCTTTTAAATATAATAAAATTATCATATAAATTTTTTTCTTTTTTTCCTTCTCCCTTGCCATGGCTACCATTAGACACAAATAGGTGAATATATATGTACATATATATGTATATATATATATGTACATATATATATATACACATATATATGTATTATATGTATTTATACCTACACACATACATATATACATATGCATATATAAAATTATTATACACACTTCTATTTATCAATTCTTCCTCTAGATGCAGATAGTATGAACTTATTTAAATGTATTTTGATAAGTATTTCAATATAAAGAGAATTAGAATATTTTGAGAAGGGATCCACAGGTTTGACTAGACTACTAAAGGGGAACATTATACCACAAATAAGTTAAGGACTCCTTTCTTAGATGGTAGACTCTATGAGGGAAGAAAGATGTTGGATATTTTATATTTTGTATGGGTTATTTGTTGACTGAAAATTTATGCTTTTCTCAAAGGTAATCACTTTACAGGGACCCCTAAATGAAGAGGAGGTCTTCAATGGTGATGGACTTTGTTTAAAAACTGATCCATTAACTTTGGCCTCATACTAATCTTCCCAACTCTATCTTCCTGTAGGCTTTTCAGTAGTCCAAAGAAGTCCTAATACTGCAGCAAATTCAAACCAGAAACTTTTTAAAAGACAGAGACTAAGTGAGTCTATTTCGGAATGTGCTTTTTGGATGAGAAGCTCGAAAAGCACATTTTTATGATACCTTTAGGCCAACTGGAATTTTGCTGTAGAGTTTATAACTTCCCTGATCCATCCCAAAGAGAAAAGCAGCTGCAGAGGATGAATGACTGG
Source organism: Myrmecobius fasciatus (assembly GCA_023553655.1). Lineage (NCBI taxonomy): Eukaryota > Metazoa > Chordata > Mammalia > Dasyuromorphia > Myrmecobiidae > Myrmecobius > Myrmecobius fasciatus. Next base: position 9,954 of record JAJPUD010003087.1, on the reverse strand, counting down.
CCAGAATTCCCAGACTCCTAATACAAACTCTAGTAGTTTATACACAATGACCATGTAAATACAGCAGGAAAGGCTATCTCTCAGGATCATTGGATCATAGATGTTTAAGGCTGGAAGGAACCTTTTGAGGCTGAATCTAGTATCTTCATTTTACAGCTGAGGAATCTGAGTATAGAAAGGTGACTTGCCAAGCAAAAGTCACATAATGAGGAAGCATCTGAGTTGGGATTTGGACCTAGCTTTTCTTAACTCTAAATCCAGTGTATCCTCTTCCCTTCCCCTCTATCAGGTCTTTTCGGGACAGATACTGCAGCCTAATGAATCCTTGAAGCACAACTTCTGGAGGAATCCTGATAAAATGCTTAAGAGGAAAGAACTCTGCTTCCTGAAAACTTGCTTAAAACCAGTCTTTTCCTGGCCGAGTCCCAGTGGCTTGGGTACTGATTCAAAGCTGTTTTGAGCACAAATTCAGCAGAGGAAGCCAGGGCCAGCGCTAAGGACACACAGAGAGGTTATTATCACCGGCCTTGAAACAGATAGCACAAAAGGGGTTACACATGTAAATCCCTCCAGGCTCCCTGAGAGTAGGCCAATTCTCTCCAGATTAAACTGTGAAAGAAAACGAAGAAAAGGCTCACATATTGAGCCCTCTGTTAATAGCTTTAGGATCCTTTTCAAGGGAAGAATGAGTCTCTTAGGAGGGACCCAGTGCCAAGTTCAGAGTCTTGTTGTTAGAGACTCCAAGGCCCCAGGAGTGGTTATTAGGTTGTACTGACTCCTAAAGGCATGAAGTGTAATCATTAACAGAAATGAGAAACCAGTCTTGGAGAGGCAGGAGAAGGGGCCACGGGGAGAAGGAATTCTGGACTCTCAAAGCACCAGCCCAGGACATGAGGTTTGGGGTTTAAAAAAAAAAAAAAAAAAAGGGAGGAAGAAGAGGGATGGCTGCCAACATTTACACCCAAACTAAAATAGGTAGCTACTCCTTAGAAAGTTTGTCCTAGAATGTAAGAAATATTTTCTCTGGAGACAGATAAGAGAGCAAAATAAAGCAGGCAAATATTAATTAAAAACATGAACGTTAAACGAGTGATAAAATCCAACTTGTCATTAGTTCAAATACTGTGGTTTCAAGAATCACATGTGCATTAAACCTTGCCAGGGTGTTTTCATGACAATGTTAAATACTGCCAGCACTCGGCCGTGCTGAGCCAAATTACTTTGGAGTGGGTCTCACTGCACGCTACCATCTTTGTTTGTTTGTTTTTAAAAACATACACACAGTGTTACCAAGAGAATAGTTTCTATTACTGGTTTATTAGTGTTATTCTCAGCAAGCTCAAGCAAGATTTCATACCTGAACTTTTTAATTAGAGTAAGTGGGAGAAATGAACCTGATGATAATCCTTTGACTAGACTAGAACCAGGAATACTAGAGAATCATGGATCAAGAACTGGTCATCTGGGAGTGGTCATCTAATTAATTTTCCTCTGGGTCCCCCTCACCCAGCTCCCAATACCAATACCATCACTTTTTATAGATAAAGAAAATAGGGTGGTGAAAGAAATTAAATGACTTATTTAAGGTCATATATATAAAGAACTATCAGAGGAAGAATTTGAGCGGAGACCTTTTGACTCAGTTCAGGATTCAAACAAGATCATCTGATTACAAATTCAGGGCATCTTTACAATATACAACACTGAAAGTCACATGGCTAGTAAGCAGAGAAGCTGGTTCTCAAATGCACATTTTCTGATTCCAAGTCTCAAGGAGCTTTCTACCGCTTCACAAAGCTTTCCTTGTCTATAACCTTATTCCCCTTGAAATGTCTCAGCCCTATGGCATGATTTTTGGATTGTAAGGTCCTTAGCCATTTCAGGAGCTTCAGAGATGTTCTCTTCCTTTCCAGCTCAGTTTATATTATTATCTTCTTTCTTCTTTATATATATTTTTTTCTTCTCCTTGGGTGTAAGAGCCATCTTATTTGTTTGCATTTGGATCTGGCAAAACTTTACATGATGCTTGGCACATAGTAATCTCTTAATAGAGGCTTTATCTATTTGCTTTATCTAAATATTTTCCACCCTGTTTTGCTACATGCAGTTTCTGTATGTGTAGCAATGCATCCCATTCAGTTGCCTCAGATTTCCACACATTATTGACAGGGCACATGCAGGGCAGCAAGGGAAGGAATCCTGGTGATTTCTTGGACAACTGTGCTTACTCCCTGTTGAGACCCAAGAATAAAAGTTTGGGTAACAGAGGGGATAAGAGTTGATTAGCATGAATTACAGAAGCTCATAGATCCAATATTACAAAAATTTAGAGTGTCAAGGGATTTTTGAGATCATCCAAATATCTCCCACCCCTATTTTCAGATAAAGAAACTGAGGTGAAGAATCAAGTAGCACCTAATTGATTCCCTTCCTTATTGTTATGAGAACTGTGAGGTCAGTCCAGAGTACCTAGACTTCTATGGCAATCATGAGTACCTTTAATATGTGTAAACACAGTCCAGATGGCCACACCAGGAGGCCCACCAAAAACCAGGTCTAAGGGCAAAGAACTCCTGATTTTCAATCAGCAATTACAAGATTGAGATATTCTATTTTCCTCCTCAACAGTTTCAGATCCTGATATGTTGTTTCCAGGTAATTGGTAGGAACTTTCCTCCAAGCCTGTTCCTTTATGCTCACATGGGACAATGAAGCCCTACCCTGTGAATTCACATTCTGACTCAGCTTCTTTCTGTGTCCATCTGCCCATCTTAGACTCTGGTTACTGGCTTAGAGCCTGATCATCTTCCTGCCTCTGTCTTCATGCCCAGCTTGATCTCTGAACCCTAAACCCAGGTTTTCTTTCTTTCTTTTTTTTAATGGAACTTTTTTATTTCCAAAACATATACAAGGATAATTTTTCAACATTGACCCTTGAGAAACCTTGTGTTCCCATTTTCCCTCCCTTTCCCCTATCCCCTCCTTTAGATGGCATGTAATCCAATATACTAAATCCAGGTTTTCTGCAGATACTCTGAAGCCTTCCCATTTCTCTGATTATACAGTTATCTCAGATGCTAATCTTAGCTACATTCTCTGAGCACATGATAACTGCAAGCTTTTGCTTATATGACTTAGCTCTCCTAATTGATCTCTAGTTTGTGTGTTATACAACTTTTCTGCCTACCAGCATAGGCAGGCACCCATATCCAAAGTTAAATTAATTATCTTTTCCCTCAAATCTTCCTCTGTTCCTAATTTCCCTTTTACTCTTGAAGGCACCAACATTCTCCCAGTCACTCAGGCTCCTTTTCTTTCATTCTTCATATCCAATTAATAACTAAGCCTTGTCAATTCTACCTCCATTGCATCTCTCTTATATGCCCCCCTTCTGTGATATTACCACTTCTTGTGTGGGTCTTTAACACCTCAAGCCAGAAATGTTTCTGCTTCAAGTTTCTCCCAACTCCAGCCTAACTTCCACTTAAGCTATCAAGAGATAAGGCATAGTTCTGACCACATTGGAACCCTTCTTCAGTAAACTGTAGTAAACTTATTACTTATAATCTAACATAGTCTGGCCTTTAAATTCCTGGGTCCAGAGTCAAGAAGATCTGAGCTCAAATGTGACTTCAGATACTAGGCAAGTCACATGACTTCTATTTCTTGGATTCCTCATCTGTTAAATGTAATAATAAGTGTATCTACCTCCCAGGGCTCAAATAAGATAGTAATTGTAAAGTCCTTAGGACAGTATCTGACATATAATAAGCACAAAATTTTGACTTTTATTATTAATATTAGTGTCCTGGCCCCTTTCTATCGAGGCAGTCATATACTTATTATTTATTTGCTTTGCATATTCTGGGATCCAGTGACCCTGGGCTCCTTGCTTTTCTTCTCACAAAACACTCTTCCTTCTGATTCTATTTTTCATTGGCTACCCTGCCATGACTGAGATGCTGTACTTATTATCACCATCTCCTGGTTTCCTTTATATTTCAGCTGAAATCCCTTGTTCTGCATGAAGCCCTTCCTGATTCCTTTTAATATTAATTCCTTTTCTCTCTGTTATCCTGATTATATCTTGTCTATAGATAGTGGTTTGCATGTTGTCTCTACCATTAGTTTGGGAGCTCCTTGAAAAATAGGTATTGTTTTCACATTTCTTTGTGAGCTTAGTACAGTGGCTGGCACATAATAAATACAATAAATTCTTGTTGACTTGACTTACCGTCCACGATCTGGTGCTGATAATGACAAAATCTTTGTTGCTGTATCCAGCCAGACTTAAACCGTGCATCATATCCAGCCATTCTTGACATTCTGATACAGTCTGCTATCTGTCCTACTCCATTCTTTGCAGTCTCCATTCTTATCTTTTTTCCTCTTCCATTTCTTCCTCTGGGAAGAGCAGAAGGTCATATCTAGACACTAAAGTTGGAGGGAAATTAGGACAGCTTTATTTTGAGGTTCGATAAATAGCAATTATCCACAGTATTCATGAACACAGTCAGCATGGATTGAGAAGATGGGCTTTTATACACAGGGATAAAAAAGAGAGGGACTTTCTAGGAGGCACCAGGCTCTTTCATGGTTATCAGAAAGGCATACAATTAATACATCCCACAGTTTGGGGGAGAAGTGGTGATATCTGTTAGTAAGAGCTTCTGTTGTTGCAGCACTTTGTGGGACCATAAAAAAGAGGAAGACCTGAAATAGATAAGGACCACGGACCAGATTAAGAGACTTTGCAAAACAGAATTGCTTTGGTTACATTGCTACCTACCTCAATAATAAAGTCACACAATTAACTAAACACTCAATCAACATTCCTGTGATTACCCAGACAAAACTTTTCTCCTGGGCCAGCACAGTCCTTACATATTATCGCTCCCTATTTAAATGTAATCTTTTGGATGGCTAGGACTGTCTCATTTTTATTTCTGTATCCCCACCACTTAGCCCACCACCTGGTATGTGATAGGTGTTTAACAATTTTTTTTCATTCATAAATTGCTATCCTTGTGGATAAGATATAGCTATGTAGTTTACTTGATAATATATTTAGGTGAATTAAGAACTGGTTGTATCATAGACCCAAAGAGTAGTTGTTAGTAGGTTGGTGTTAACTCAATATTAACTTGGAACATCTCCAGTGGGTAGGAGGAAAAGGAGCTGTGCTAAGCGATTTATAAATATTATCTCATTTGATCCTCATCACAACCCCGAGAATGCTACTATTATTACCCCCATTTTACAGTTGAAGAAACTGAAGCAAATAGTGTCCAGGGCCATACAACGAGCAATTGTATGAGGCCAGATCTGAACTCAGGTTTTCTTGATTTCAGGCCCAGTACTCAATCTAGTACATCACTTGGCTACCTCTTAATGAAGAGCCCCAAAAGTCTATTTTTCAATCCCTATGCTGTTTGAAACTCTTATCAAGTGATTAAACACTAAGAATCTTCCCCTACCAGATTAATATTTTTATGATGGTAAATTGGGCCATCTTTTGTTTAAATTTTTACCTAGTCCTTAGTCATTGATTGAGCATTGCCTTACACCAGCTGAGACCTGGAAAAGACCTAATTTAGAAAGATCAAAGTCACCCAGTGCATTTTGACTATTAATGACTATTAATCACTGGACTTTGAGGACTCCGGAGGAGACAGTGAGGTTGATGACATTGTGTAACTCTGCCTCACTTAAATCCAGTTCATGAGCAAATTAAGACATCAGCCTCATGATATCACTGGTCCTCTTCAAGAATAAAGGAGGAACAACAGCAGTAATAAGATGACATACTTATTAGATTTGTTAATGAGAAGGATAACTAATATATTGGATCAATATTAGGAGATAATTCAGGTTAGAATGTTGGCATTGGCATAGAGGTAGGGAATGGATCTTTGATTTCTTTGAAAAAAGGAACTCCCAGATGAGGAAATTCCTTCTCCCCTTGCAGCACCAATCTGTCTGCAATTTATAGTTTTATAGAGCTGCCTAGTATAGAGAGAGGTTCTAACCTTGAGATTAATCTCTAACCCCTCCATAACGCCTGCTTTATCCACCTTCATAGCCTTTGGAACAAATTTTTCTTATTTTTCTTTTCTGCAGTGAAAGCCTTTCATGTACTTGGGGTAGACATTTCCTAATACTGGTAGTTTTGAAGCCTGTTTGTTACCCTCAACCTTGCACTACACTGTTTATGCTAGTTTCTTGGAATCAAAAGTGAGGGCTGGGGGGCGGAGCCAAGATGGCGGAGTGAAAAGGTGACTTTCTGCCTCTCCTCCGATCTTCTCTCAAATCAACAATAAAATAAGCCTCTGAACTGATCTTCAAGTCAACGAACTCAGAAATATTTGGGCACGGCTCTTTGGAGAACTTCATATCAGGTTAGTCGGACTCGGACAGAGAGATAAATAGACTACAACTGTGCAGGCCGGAAGTGAGGGTGGGACTCAGCTCGGCTCATCGTGGAAGAAATTCCAAACTCCAAACTCCAAATTCCAAACACCTGGAGTTTATCTGAGGCACTCGGGACACTCTGCCCTGATTGGGGACAGGTGTTCTGGCAGACTTGCCTTGTTTAAGGAGTAATTCGGACTTAGTCCTAGCCCCCACCGGCCCAGCACCTTAAATCAACTCGCCGAAGTGCCCCAGGGCAAAGCGTCTTCAGCCGAGGTTTTTTTTTTCCCCTACCTTAAAGAGATATCCACTCTGTCTAAAAAAAAAAAAAATGATGAAGAAGCAAAAGAGAGCTCTCACCATAGACAGCTTTTATCAAGGCAAAGAAACGACCTCAGATACAGAGGTTTCTTTAGACAAAAATCCAGAAAAAAACAGCGACCATCACTGGTCCCCGTTTCAAAAGGCCTTTCTGGAAGATTGCATAAAGAACCTCAAAAGAGAGCTGGAGGATAAATGGGAAAATAAATTGAAATCAGTGCAAGAAGGATACAGTATCTTGCAAGAGGGATATGATGCTCTGCAAAAGAGATATGATAAAAACACCAACTTATTGAAAAATAAAATTAGTGAAGTGGAAAAAGAGTGCAGTGAACAAATTGGCCAGTTACAAAAGGAACTTAAAAAGGTAACTGAAGAAAACAACACCTTAAAAATAAGAATTGAACAACTGCAAGTGAATGACTCACTAAGACTTGAAGAATCAGTCAAACAAAAACAAAAAAATGAAAAGTTAGAAGAAAATATGAAATATCTCCTAGGAAAAACAACTGACTTAGAAAATAGATCTAGGAGAGACAATCTAAGGATTATTGGACTTCCTGAAAGCCATGATCAAAAAAAGAATCTAAACACTATCTTCCAGGAAATCCTGAAAGAAAACTGCCCTGAGATTGTAGAATCAAAGGGCAAAATCAGCATTGAAAGAATTCACCGATCACCTCCTGAAAGAGACCCCAAAATTAAAACCCCAAGGAATATCGTGGCTAAATTTCAGGACTATAGCACCAAGGAACAGATTCTGCTAGCAGCTAGAAAGAAACAATTCAAATACCGAGGATCAATAATTAGAATCTGTCAGGATCTGTCAGCTTCCACACTGAAGGATCGAAGGGCCTGGAACCAGATATTCCGAAGGGCAAAGGAACTTGGATTACAGCCAAGAATAACCTATCCAGCTAGAATGAGCATTATCCTCCAGGGAAGAAGATGGTCATTCAATGATATAGGTGAATTTCACCTATTTCTAATGAAAAGACCTGATCTGAACAAAAAATTCGACACCCAAACACAGAACTCAAGAGATGCATAAAAAGGTAAAAAGGAAAGGACTCTTGAGAACTTTATTTTTACTAGGGGGATACTCAAAGTTTGGGGGTATAATTAACTAAATATTACTTTGATAATATGAAAAAGAGAACTAGAGGGGAAAAGGTTGCCATACTGGGGAAAAGAGGGAAAAAGTGGTAAAATAAGATCTAAAAAAAAAAGGAGGTAAAAACAAGGTAAAATCACTTGAAGGGGCAAAGAAAACCTAATATAATTGAGAGAAAGAGGGGAGGGAGACGAGCACTGTGTAAATCTTACTCTCATCAGGTTGGGCTCTAAAAGTGTATATCAGACATTTGATTTCACATAGAAACTTGTCTGTTGCTAGAGGGAAGTGGGAGGGAAAGGAGGAAAAGTAAGGGACAAACTAATAGAAGGGAAAATAGAAGAATCAGGGGAAAGGAGTAAAAACAGGGGGAAGGGATCTAAAGGGTGGAGTATTGTTTGGGGGAGGGGGTCATCAAAAGCAAAGTACTGAGGAGGGGGGAAGGGAGAAAGGGGAAAGGAAAGGGGAGTATTGTTTGGGGGAGGGGTCATCAAAAGCAAAGTACTGAGGTGGGGGGAAGGGAGAAAGGGGAAAGGAAAGGGGAAAACATAACTTGGGTAAATAAGATGGCAGGAAATAAAGAATTAGTTATTCTATCTGTGAATGTGAATGGGATGAACTCTCCCATAAAGCGGAAGCGGATATCAGACTGGATTAAAAACCAGAATCCCACAATATGTTGTCTACAAGAAACACATCTAAAACATAGTGACACATATAGGATGAAGGTAAAAGGCTGGAGCAGGACCTATTATGCTTCAGGCGAACAAAAAAAAGCAGGGGTAGCAATCCTTATCTCAGATCAAGTAAAAGCCAAGATAGATCTAATCAAAAGAGATAAGGAAGGAAACTATATTTTATTAAAGGGTACCATAGATAATGTAGCAATATCTATACTAAATATATATGCACCAAGTACAATAGCACACAAATTCCTAGGGGAGAAATTAAGAGAGATGCAAGAAGAAATAGACAGCCAAACGATACTAGTGGGGGATCTCAACCTTGCTCTCTCAGAATTAGATAAATCAAACTACAAAATAAATAAGAAAGAAACTAGGGAGATAAACCAATTATTAGAAAAGTTAGGTATGATAGATCTATGGAGAAAGTTGAATGGAGACAGTAGGGAGTTTACTTTTTTCTCAGCAGTCCATGGAACCTATACAAAAATTGACCATGTATTAGGGCATAAAAACCTTAAAATCAAATGCAGAAAGGCAGAAATAGTAAATGCATCCTTTTCAGATCATGATGCAATAAAAATCACATGCAATATAAGGCCAGGAGAAAATAAACCAAAAGGTAATTGGAAATTAAATAATCTAATCCTGAAGAATGAATGGGTGAAAGAGCAAATCATAGACACAATCAATAATTTCATCCAGGAGAATGACAATAAGGAGACAACATACCAAAATTTGTGGGATACGGCCAAAGCGGTTTTAAGGGGCAATTTTATATCTCTAGATGCTTACTTGCATAAAATAGAGAAAGAAAGGATCAATGAATTGGGCTTATTATTAAAAAAACTAGAAAAAGAACAAATTAAAAACCCTCAATTAAATATCAAATTGGAAATTCTAAAAGTAAAAGGAGAAATTAATAAAATCGAAAATAAGAAAACTATTGAGTTAATAAATAAAACTAAGAGTTGGTTCTATGAAAAAACTAACAAAATTGATAAGCCTTTAGTTAATTTGATAAGAAAAAGGAAAGAGGAAAATCAAATTGTTAGTCTCAAGAATGATAAGGGAGAACTTTCCTCCAATGAAGAGGAAATTAAAGCAATAATTAGGAGTTACTTTGCCCAACTTTATGCCAGTAAGTTTGAAAATCTGAATGAAATGGAGGAATATCTACAAAAATACAGATTGCCGAGGTTAACAGAAGAGGATATAAATTATTTAAATAGTCCCATATTAGAAAAAGAAATAGAACAAGCCATTAACCAACTCCCTAAGAAAAAATCTCCAGGGCCAGATGGATTTACATGTGAATTCTACCAAACATTCAAAGAACAATTAATTCCAATACTACACAAACTATTTGAGAAATTAGGGACAGAAGGTATACTGCCAGAATCCTTCTATGAGACCGATATGGTG
>JAJPUD010003086.1:242002-262924 GCA_023553655.1 Myrmecobius fasciatus | reverse complement strand
TCTATCTATCTATCTATCTATCTATCTATCTATCTATCTATCTATCTGGGATATACCCTCCAAGTTGAGATGTCCTTCTATTTTAACACTGAGTCGTTATTCACACATCATTACTTTAAAATTCCAAAAATAGCTAACTATATAACAAAATGAACATCTAATTTGTTCACAAGGATATCACAAATCATTTTTTCAAATGATTTGCTGTTCTCTAGTCACAGTAATCCTGTACCATCTCCTGATTTCCCAGAGCAATAATCTTATAAGAAAAGAAAAGAAAAAGGCAAAAAAGGAAGAGAAAATGAGAATAGCCTGGATTAATCTGTCTCTAAGGATCTCATTCTTACTTTTAGTGTTCAACATTTTTCTTTCCAAAAGACCTTTAATAATATACTAGAAATTTTGTAGGATTTGAGGTCAAGTTCCCCAGACTATAGTATAAAAAAGTCTACTTTTTTCCTAGTTTTTAGAGGTCAGATAAAATGTCAGAGATCTCTGATAATGTTTCAATAATCATGTCACTAGTTTCATCACTAATTTGGGATATAGTATGCTTGGGTTTGATGAATGAATAAAAAAATGAACGTAAAAGCATTTAAAAGTGTTAACTATATGCTAATAAGCATGATGATAGATATGTACATATTTATATTTATGTATGAATATATGTATATATGAATATATGTATGGATATGGATATATAAATTCAATATCTAAACAATTCCTACTTTCAAAAAGCATATATTCTAATAGGAGAAATCACAGATAGAAAAATGGTGATCCACCAATTTTTCTTGTACAGCAAGATAACTGTATAAATATATATACACATATTCGATTTGTCAAGTATTTTAACATAATTAACATGTATTAGACTTCCTGCCATCTAGGGGAGGGAGTAGGGGGAAGGAGGGAAAAAATTGTAACAGAAAGTTTTGCAAGGATCAATAATGAAAAATTACCCATGCATATGTTTTGCAAATAAAAAGCTTTAATAAAAAAAAAGAAAAGAAAAGAAAAATGGTGATCCAGGAGGGGTATTTTGACTTATAAAGTTACAAGGATGGTGGCTGAAGCCATAGATGAGTAGACTGAGGTTCCATTTCCAACAGCAATGGTATAATTCCAGAGCTGGAAAGTAGGGGTAAGGTAAAGCAGGCATATTGAGCACGTAGGCAAGAAGATGGCCAAACAGGAAATTATGAATAGTTTCAAAGGACTAGAGAAATATAGCAGACCATGTAAAGCACCCAACAATCAGGAATGGAGTTCCAGAACTGAAAGAGTTAAGAGTCCTAGGACATGATCCTTGGTCCAGGGGGCCAGCACAATCAAGAAAATAGCTAGGTGTTCTCTTAGCTTTTCACATATTTTGAATTTAAATTTACTATTAATCTTTTCTATACCATCATTCCCTATATATTATGTATGAAAATTTCAGTTGAATCTCAGAGAGAGAAATAAAACTGCAGAAGTATAAGACTGATTCAAGACTATCAGAAACATAACTGAGGTACATCATGAATTGTAAACTAAATGACTGAAAGATTGAGGGTAGTCAAATAGGGTGCTGAAATATACCAATGGGGCTATTGCACATAGATTGTGAAATTTAGCCCGTGAAAATAAAAAGACAAACTTTTGTATTCATAAATGCTAATGCTGCCACTTACTCTTATTTTCATGTCAAAATTAATCTAATATTAGTCCGCCTGATCTAGAGCTATATAATTTTTTCAGCTTTCTAGATAGTTCTAAAAGCAGGATTACAAAGACAGCTAGGTGGAGAGTGGACTGAGCATAGAGTCAGGAAAACCTGAATTTAAATCTGCCCATAGACACTAACTAGCTATGTGACTCTGAGTCACCTGCCTGCTCAGTTTTCTTAACTGCAAAAATGGAGATAATAGTAGCATCTATCACTTTTTGTATCCCTAGCACTTAGCACAATGCCTAGCACATAGTAGGGATTTAATGAATGCTTCTTTCTTTCCTTCCTTCTCTCTGAGGATTTATCTCTATCATGGTGTAATGGGAAGAGTACATTTGGGGTCAGATAACTTGGGTTTGAATCCCAGTTCTCCTATCTTAATTTTTGGGGCTCCAAATTTCCTCATCTCTATAATGAGCCGGTGATGTTTAAGGCCCCTTCTAGTTCTAAACCCTTTGACCTGCATTCTACCCCTTTTTGTATCTTTTGGAAAATTGTTCTTCATATTTATTCCCTACTTCTCTACAGAATTTTCCTTTCTAAAAATGCATACCTCCCTGATCTTGAAAAATCATTTGGTTTTATTACTCCCCCATCTTTTTCTTCTCTAAAGACATATGCTATGATTTTTTTTTTACTAAGTTTAGGACCTTCTGGTCTGTCAACTGATTTTCTAAGTGGGTCTATCCACTAAAAAGGGAGTGCCCTGGGCAAACAATTAGACCCAGTCTTTGGACCTGGCAGATATCCCACTGAATATTAATAAACTAGAATTCTGACCTATAAATCAGTAGTGTGTGTGCAGTTTCAGTGAATCAGAATCTGAATAATGCTGAACAAACTGATAAAAAAAAGTAGTTTTTGACCCTATTCTCTTTCATACAAAAACCTGGAATTGTGCAGGGACCAAAAAAATGTAGCAACATGTGAGGCCGCAACTGAAAGCAGTCTGGCAGTTTTAGCCACCATATTATGACAGTGTAGACCAGACTAATTAAAAAAAATCAAAGTAGGAGGAAATCAAGAGCACTTTGGAGTCTACTACTCATGTACAGGAACAAAGGAAAACATGTTTTCATTTTCAGATTGTTTTCCTTGGACTGCTTTACTACAATTCTAAACAGTACAATCTGTGTATGTGTGTTTGGGGATTGGGAACTGGGCACATGATGCATAAGTGATTTGAATCTGAACCTTGTTCATTTAAAGCAAAATATAAAGAAAATAAATTATATAAGACATATCCAGGTAATATGACTAGATATCAAGGTCGCTTCCTATTAGAAGACTCAAACTCTTCCTCCAAATTCACAAAATAATTAAAAACAGAGTCAACTCTTGTATATTTGCATAAAGAAACTGACATTACTACAGATAATTTTAAAATGCCTAAAAATATACAAAATTGGCTTGGGGATGCAGCAGGCCTACCGCCTACAGCTGGGAACCTTGCCATGGGAAATAAGTTATGGTCCTGAACCAGTTGGGATTCAGGGAAAAGGAACTATGAGGCATGTCAAAAGGTGGTATGCTATGGTAGAAACAATGATGGACAAGGGTCACAAGACTTGAGTTCTAATTTAGGTACTCTAGGTAATATTTTCAATCTTGCTAAACATTTCTAACCCAGCTATCTCATCAGCACTTCAAATTCAGCATATGAAATTTGGAATTGATTGTATTTTCTCTTTAAGCCTGACCCTTTCCTCAACTTCTTTCTTTTGATGGAAGTATCTTCCTCCCAGTCAACCAGCCTAAAAATTCCAGAGTAATTTTTAATTCCTCCAAATTCCTCGTCTATCTTCCCCTCCTTTTCTAACTTTCCCAATATCTCTCAATTCTATTCGTTCCTTTAACTTTAAGCCCATTACCACTACCCTATTATATTTTAGGCTCTTACACCTCATAACTACACTATTGTTACAGTTTTCTACCTGGATTTTGTGACTTTTGTCTGTTACTTCTCCACTTCACCCAACTGTCCAATCATCATTTGCTATCACCTTGAATCTACTGCAACCTAAAACACAAATATATTTAATAGAAAATTAACTGTTTTCTAAAAATCTGTTTGTCCAATCAGCAAAATGATTTCAGAGAGGTCTGAGAGACTTACATGAACTGATGCTAAGTTAAATGAGCAGAACCAGGAGATAACTGTACATGGCAACAAGAAGATTATATGATGATCAATTCTGATGGACATGGCTCTCTTCAATAATGATATGACTCAGACCAGTTCCAATGATCTTGTGATGAAGAGTGCCATCTACACTCAGAGAGAAGATTGTGGAAACTGAGTGTGGTTCACAATATAGCATTTTCATTTTTTGTTATTGTTTGCTTGCATTTTATTTTCTTATTTTTTTTGGTTTGATTTTATTTTTCTTGTGCAACAAGATAATTATATAAATATGTGTGCATATATTGGATTTAACATATATTTCTACCATGTTTAATATAAAAAAATTTTTAAAAGCCCCCAAAACAAAAAAAAACCTTTTCCTCTTAATTTTCCCATTTCTGTGAATGGCATCACCATTTTGGGTCACCCACCCTTGAAATCTGGGGCATCTAATTAATTTAGCTTCCCTAGATACGGACCACATCACTTCATTATGCAAAAACATTCACATGTTTCTCATTGCTTACTAAACAAAGTCTAAATTCTCTGAACTGGTATTCAAGATTCTTTATAATATGGCTCCAAAATGGCTATCTTTGAAGCAATATCACCATTGGACTTGGGTTATTGCTTTTCCCTAAGCATAACCCATTATTAACCATTTCTATCGCATCCTTTGTACAAATCCTTCTAGAGGACCTATAAGCATTTCATATTCAATATGTCTTATATTTGACAGTGCCTAATAACTGTTTCCTGAAAATAGTTCAAAAGAGCATTCATAATTTTCTTGCTAAACTCAGATCTCTTCCAAATTTCCCTTTTCATGTTACAGTGGAAAAAATGTTTAATTTGGAGTTAGATGATCTGGATTTGAATCCCATTTCTGCCATTTGCTAGTTCTATGTCCCTGGACAAATAACTTCTTTTGGGTCTCCATTTCCTTATTTGTAAAATGAGAGTGTCTGATTACATAATTTTGAGACCCTATCCAGTTTTAAATCCATTATCCTCTTGGAAACCTGGTTTGTAACCTTGAAGTCATCCTTCATTCTCTACTTTACCATACCTACTACTTGAAGGGACCATTACTTTTCTGTCTAAGTATCATTAGCACCTTGCACAGTACACGTAATAAATGTCAGTTGAATATTATGTTGAACACCTTATCTCCTCTTTGCCACCTTTTAAAACCTACCTTTCTTTCATGCTTCAGCTTCTATGCCCCCTCTTCCATGGAACCTTCTCTTAGCACTTTATTTATACAGGCATATCCTGAATAACATTGCCCTAACCAACACTGCTTTGGAATAACATCATTAACACCTTGTAACTATACGCCACCATCATGTCCTGAATCCCAATGTAATGTCTTTTGGTTCACCTTCCCAGGTAGCACTGGCTCCTGTTCCCTACACCATTAGCTAAATACTGCCCACTCTGACACCTCTGACTCCATTCCAATGAAACAAACTATTCCTTGTAATGATGTTTTTCTTAATAACATACTTTTGGGGATTCAATTAATAACACAAGGTGGGGCTATTTCCCTAACTCTCATAAAAATAATCACATTCTAGTTCATTAGGATCATAGACTTAGAGATAGAAAGGACTTAAGATACTACCTAATTCAAACTCCTTGTTTTGCAGATGAGAAAACTGACATCAATTTGGATTGTCACTTGTTCAAGGTTGCAAAAGTAGTGTCAGAAGAGAAATTTGAACCTATATGCTCTGACCCTGAATTCATGCTCTTCTATTGTTCTATGAATGTTTTATAGGAATTTATATACATATCTTCTGCAACTCAGGATTAGCAAAGTAACAATCACAGGTAATTCTGGATTCTAAGGGATTATATTATGGCAAAGCAAAAACTCTGTCAAATCTTAATGAGATGGAAATACTTCAAATTACATTCTGGTAATGGACTGAACATCTGCTTTGTGAGCAACAGGCTAGTTAAGTTTGAAGAAGATAATAGATAGTTGTCTAGTAGCTGAAATTTTTAAACCAAAACAATTTGTGGAACTATGAAAATGTGGAGGGTTGAAATTTGCATGAATCTATATAGAAAGAATAGTCACACTGATGAGTGATCTTGAGCACTAAAAAATGTTCAAAATTATCTACTTAATTAATGTAAGAAAAGGTACAGCAATTTCTTAAATCTTGCTATCACCTCTACACCTGGTACAATTCAATTCAATTCAACAAACATTTATTAGATACCTAAAATGTACAAAGCACAATTAGGTGTGTAAGAATAAAAAAAATTAAAATGTGACATAGTCCTTGAAATAAGTTTATATTTTATTGGAGAAGGGAGATATTTTATGCATATATATATACACACATACACATATATATGCACACATATACACAAATATATGCACACATATACACAAATATATATAATTAGTTAGGTAGGTAGGTCTAGAAAGCTAGGTAAGAGCAAAATTCCATATAAATTCCAAAGACATGATGAAGAATCTGTGTTTTATCTTAGGGACAATGAAGATTTTGGAGTAGGGAAGTCAAATTTTCAGTCTTGCATGTCTATAAAAGGAGTTCTTAACTTGGTGTCCATGAACATAATAAATTTTTTTTGATAGCTTTATTTCTAGATAATTGATTTTTTTTGGTAATACTTTGTGTTTTATTCTATGCATATAAAAAGATCCTAAGAAAAGGTCCATAGGCTTCACTGGATTGTGTAAAGATTACAAAGAAAGCTAAGGACTTCTAGACTATGATATTAATTTGGAAACTTCTTGAAGAATTGATTGGGAAAGAAAGAAAAGACTAAAAGAAAGGCTGTTGATGCTATTGTTTATTCTTTGTGATCCCTATTTTTGTTTTGTGGGGTTTTGGGGGTTTTTTGGCAAAGATACTGGAGTGGTTTTCCATTTCCTTTCCCAGCTCATTTTACATTTGAAAATATTGCAGGATTAAGTGACTTGTCCAGGCTAATACAGCTGACAATTGTGAGGTCAGATTTTGAACTCATGAAAATGAATTTTCCTGATTCTCAGCCCATTCCTTTGTCTATTACACTGAGTTACCTAGCTACTCCCAAAGCAATTAGGTACTGCAAAAGTCTATGTGAGAAATTATGATAATGTAAGCTCCTTGAAGACATGGATTACTTCATTTTTGTCTTGAAAGCCTCAGCAACTAGCATTGTGGTACTTAGATACCTAATAAATAAATCTCTATTAATTGAATAAAGACAGTGGCTAGGAGAGGAAGAAGGAGAATGTATGTCAACAATCAAGCAAGCAAGCACTGTTTTCAGTGCTTTTTATGTGTCATGCAATATGTTATTCTACAAAGATAAAAGGAAAACAATATTTGCTATCAAGGAGGCTGCATTCAATCAGCAGAAACACCAAGTGCATGTATAGAGATGTTCAAAATGTATACAATATTAATACAATGTTATTTAGGTTTTAGGGGACCCTAGCACTTCTAGGGATCAGAAAGGCTTCATGTAGAAGATGGTCTTTGAAAGGAGACTTGGAAATGGCTTGAGATGGTAAGAAATAATATGGAGATAAGACTTGGCAAGTGTTTGGACATGAGGTAGAAGAAAGAGAAAAGGGTTAAGGTCAACTCCAAGGTATAAATCTTAGTAAAAGAAAGGATCTCTAGAACAGGCATTAAGTATAAACAAAAAATTTCTTGCTTGACCCAAGGGGAACAACAGAAATAATCCCACTTCCCAAATCTTTGGATTTCAACAATTCAACAAACATTTATCAAATAACTGATGTAGGCAGTGGGGATGGTTTGAAGATAAATAAGATATATATCTTGAATTTGAGGAGATTGTAATTTCTTGTGGGAATAAGACAGATACAAATAATTACAAGTTCAGGATAGAGTATCCTATTTGCTATAAAAGTGATACACAAAGTATTTCGAGAGTGCAGAGCAAAGGGAGATGATTTTTGGCTGGGAAAATCTGGGAAGTCTTTCAGAAAGGTTCATTTGATTTGGGCTTTTGATGGCAGGTAAGATTTTTTGAGAGGGGAGACTAAAGGGAAGGTTAGGAGGAGGTTAGAGAATAGGAGAGTACTTCAAGTAAAGCAAACAATACAAATTAATTCTTTTCTTCCATAAATCTAAGACTTCTGAACCCTCTTTGGAGAACTTTGGAGGTTAAACTAACAGAGCCTGAAGGTGGAACAGATCTCCCTATAGGCTAAAAAAAGGCTAATGAGAAATTCCACTTTCTCCTACCCCTACCCTTTTGAGGCCCAGTCTATGGCACAACCATGGCAAAGGTGAGACTAATAATATTACACGTCCTGGCATTTTCCTAGAGGGACCACTGAATGATTCACATCCTGTGCTGTCATTTCTAAAGCATAGCATAAAATTATATTTGAAGACTATGTGTGTAGATGCATAAAATGTCTTTAATGTAGCAGAAATCCTCTACTTATGCATATTCCATGTTCAAATAGAAAACTGGGGTAGGGGAATCTCACCCTACTCTATATGTGGGTGGGGGAGGCTGGTGTGAGGCTAAGACTAAGCTGTTGTGTTCTCCAGCAATGGAAGCAATGAATCAGGCAAAAGTTTTTGGCTACAAGTTACAAAACACTCTCCCTTACAAACTCCATAGAAATTGAGTTATTTTCTCATCATAAAATTACTAACACTCTAAATCTAATACACAGAGCACTCTGGATATATCACTGAACAGCTATGCTATTGAATGTAAACCTTTAGACCAACACTTAAAGATTTTCATTCTATTGATTATATGAAGGGGCATTAACACAGTAGGGAGGAAATAACCACAACTACCTTTGGACACTGAGGATTCTCAACCCATCAAGTATTTATTAGCACCTAAGTATGCCAGGAACTGGACAAAACTGGGAACTGACATTTTCTGGGAGAGACAACATGTATTATTTATAAGCACACATAAAATCTATATGACAAACACAAATTTAGCATAGGTTTTTGTTTTGTTTTGTTTTTAGGGAATGTGCTAACAGCTTGGGCAGCAGGGGCTACAGATCTATAAAGCAGCACCTTATGGAAAAGCTGAGGCTTAAGCTGAGCTTTAACAAATAATAAGCTGTCAGCTGAGAGTTTTCTTTAACATCTCTTTGGATACCATTTCATGAATAGATTTCAAACAAAAGCTGGCATTTATTTCCCATTTCGGATATAGAGACTTCAGGCTAAAGAGAGGGTGATCACAGTTTCTTGCAATGCAGCACCCTCTGCTGACTGATTCATGAGGTGGCATTTATTTCAGGCTTAAAGACAAAAAAAGTCTTAATTCACTCTGGTGATATTTTATGTGAACAAGGTCCAGGTTGAAGGAGGGCATGAGAAATGATCAAAAACCTGTTATACAACAGGTTTCTAGACCACGTAGAGATAGCCATCTCTGGGCACTGACCACGTTTGCTGTGGTCTGATGCAGTGAACCAGGTGATTTTCTGTTGAAGGCAGCATGAAGTCTACTCCCCCCCCCCCAATAACTGGCTCTTTTCATAGTAAAAAGGAACCAAATGCAATATTAGAAGTGGACTAGGGAAATATCCAAAGGGGCATAGGGCATTCAGATATAAACCAATTAGACTGAAATATCAGACAACCAGAGATAGAAGGAACCTCCAAAAGCATTATCTTAGAAATGAGGAAACAGACATGGAATAAGAAAAGCCACTTAAGTGTCCAAGGTCACATAGGTAGTGGCAGAATTAAGACTAGAATCCAAAGATAGCTAGTAGTAGATAGGTAGACATTTAAAATCTGTGTCACTATGGGCCAATCACTTAAACTCAGTTTACTTATCTATAAAATGGGCATAATAATAAAACCTATTTCCCAGGGTTATTATGAAGCTCAAGTAAGATAATATTTTAAAGTGCTTTGCACAGTAACCAACATATTTAACATTTAGGTTCTATATAAATGTTAGTTACTATTATTTCTTGGCATCCAGACTAGTACTCGTTTCATTACATCTTACTTCAGATACTGACAGATATTGTGGAAGGCAAATTCTGAGGCTGAAATACTTTATGTGATCCTGGGCAAGTCCACCAATCTCTCTTTTAGAGCTCCCAACAATTCTTTAAATAGAAGAACAGGGGCTGACTTACCTTGATGGAAAGAGTTTTCACCTGTAACAATACAATCCTTGATCTGGTCTTGATTCCCCTCCTCTTTCATCTTCCCCTGTCACCTCTTCTCTCCAAATACAAAGGTCTTAAGGGGGGGTGCAGAAATGATACCACTAGATTAATTGAGGAATTTAGAATTTGTCCTCCTTCTACAAGGTCACAGAATTAGATCTAACTATATTCAAGTCCTCAGATGGAGCTGTGATTTCACATCTGTCTACTCTCATATATGCATCCCTTTGGGAGGAGGAGAGAAGGTATTTTTTAATAATTAGATTCAGAGTGAGAGAAAGTGGAAAAAAATAGAAAGAAGAAAGTGTGAGCAAAAGAGAGTGACAGAGACAGAGAGACAGAGAGACAGAGACAGAGAGAGACACAGAAACAGAGAGACAAACAGAGACTGAAACAAAGAGGAAAAAGGCACATAGAGAGAGAGAGACAGATGGAGAAAAGACAAAGAGGAGAGAATGAGGAGGAGATATATTGACAAAGGCTTTCTCTAATATTAAAAATATTTTGAATATAAAAGAAAAATAGTAACAAGAAAAATAGATGTAATTTAGAACTAAACCTGAAATGTCCTGAGTTAGTTTGAGAGAAGCCCCATAATATAAATTCCAGTTGCAAATTTAAACTAATTGAATCAGTAAACTACAATGCATAATTTTCCTAAGCAGAAAACTAAAACAATCAGTTTGAGAGAAAGTTGGGGAATAAATAGATCATACAAGAAGACTGACTTCCTAAACAACAGCATGTGTCTGAGATGGCATGACTCATTTTTCCCTCTTCAGAAAATGTTTACACTACAATGTACAGGATGTGGAAATTTTTTATTAAAATATTTGGGGAAATTTTGACAACAGGCTGCTAATCTGTTTTTTCTTAAGGTATTACATCATACTCAATTCCTATTGCATTTCCACAAATTGGAAATTGAACAGTGTACATAAAATTTGGAATTCTAAAGTCCTATAGTTAGAAAGGACCTTAGAGAATATTTTGTCTAATTTCTACATTTTATAGAAGAGAAACCTGAGGTCCAAATAGCTTCTGTGATTTGCCCAGAATTATACAAATAGTCTTAGAGACAGGATCAGAACCCATAGTGGTGTAAAGAAGAGAGCTATGGTCTTAGAGTCTGAAGACTAAAGTTAAAACCTGGATCAGAAGTGCACTAGCTTTATTATATATGGTAATTCACTTTAACTTTCTTAACCTCAGTCTCTTTCATTGTAAAATGTGGATAACTTGGGATTGTTATAACAAAAGCAAAGTGCAAAAAGTGTGTTTGTTTGTTTTGGCACCTTTTTTTTTGTCTCCCTCAATAAAGACTAGGAGAGAATTGTCAGAATAATACCCAGAGTAATTTGTCTTTGGAAGACTCCAAGAAGATGAATCTTTCATCCAAATGAATACTTTTTAGCTCTAGTGCAGTTGAAAATCCAGCACAAATATATTCATGTGTTGGTGCCTGCCAAGGATTAACTTCTTCTTCTCCAAAAAAGGATAGAATGATAATAACTTTCCCTATTCCCATGATAAAACTAGATAATCTCCCCGTCTTTCCTAGAGGAGACACATTTTCTATTTCTAATTTGTACTTATTTTCCACTTTCCATATTTCCATCTAATTTCAAATATAATATAATATAATATATTGATATAGTAGAATGTCAATAACTGTACTGACATCAGCAAAACAGTAAAACCTGAGTCCTCTCTCTGATTCCATCCCCAGCTAGTCATGTCTATGTGCCCTTTATTCTTTATTTCTTCATTAGCAAAAGGAAGCATTTAAACTATATCACAAGGCTTAGTGGAACACACAAGGAAAAGACCAAAGAGAATTCTGGGAAGCTTATGACTTGTATCTCTATCCATTTATATTTCCACTGACATTTATTCATTCCTACTCTACTCCCTCATTATCAGCAGTAAAAATCCTGAAGATCATTTTAAAGATTATCCATCTACTTTGTTCAGCCATTTCAGTTGTATCTAACACTTCATAACCCCATTTGAGATTTTCTTGGCAAAGATACTGGAATGGTTTGCTTTTTTCTCCTCCAGTTCATTTTACAGGTAAGGAAACTAAGGCAAACAGGGAAAAGTGACTTGCCTAGGGTCACAACGCTAGCAAATATCTGAGGTTTAGATTTGAACTCAGGGAGATGAGTCTTCCTGACTTCAGGTTCAATTCTGTGCACTATGGCACCACCTATACCTATTTGAGTGACAAAATAGGTTGGGGTCAGCTATCTATAAGAAAGTATTCTTGATCTGGGATGGGTTCAGGAAGATTGTTCTGTGGTTCAATAAAAGATCATTAAATTGGAGTTAGGAGAACTGGGTTTGAATTCTTGATCTACTATTCACTACCTGTAAGACACAACCTCTCTGTACTTCAATAAATTCAACTGTAAAATAAATGTTGGCTTAGATGACTTCAGTAGTATCTTTCTGTCCCATCACTTCCCTATAATCTCAATGAGAAGAATGCCCAAGAATTATCTATATTGTCCTCCTCTCCCGGGTTCTGTAGTTAATATTTTTTTTAAAGTTGGTTGGATGAATCAATGAACAAATGAATGGGTTGCAAAAAGAGAAGTTGCCCTAGGCTTTAGGAGTATCTCACAATTCTTTATCCTTATTTTTAATTGAGTTTAATGAATAAAAATGAATTAATAATAAAATGAATAATAAAAGAAAGTAAATACATATAATGAAATAGGATTTTCCTTCCAAAGTCTATTTACTTGCTCTCTCTGGGTCTCCATTTCCTCATCTGAAGAGTAAGGAAGTTGGTGTCTAGATGCTCACTTGCTCACAGACTTCCATGAGCCTCTCATGCTTCAAAAAAGCACAGTGTGAAAAAAGTACTGGATTTCAATCTCAACTCTGCTTCTTACTAACTTCTAGCATGTTCCTCTGACTCTGAACTTCCCCTTCATAAAATGTGATTTCTATTTACCAAAGCACAAGAAAGTGAATATCTCTGAACAAACTGTTTTAGCACAGGTTCTCAATGATGAAAAAGCAGAGCCTGAAACAGAGGAGAGTATGCAGCAACACTTATCTAGAAGGAAGACACAGACCTATCAATGCA
Source organism: Myrmecobius fasciatus (assembly GCA_023553655.1). NCBI lineage: Eukaryota > Metazoa > Chordata > Mammalia > Dasyuromorphia > Myrmecobiidae > Myrmecobius > Myrmecobius fasciatus. Next base: position 249,819 of record JAJPUD010003086.1, on the reverse strand, counting down.
GGGGAAAGGTGATTGCCATTGGACTCCAAGCGATGCTGTGGAGTTCCATAAGTATCTCATAAACATTCATCTCACACCATGGACATTTCTACAGATGCTTCCATCACTCCTGCTCCCTGTGCTTTGTATTTGGCCAATGAGCAAGATTTAAATGAAAAACAGGAATAGAGAAAGTCTAATTTCATTTTGACATGGTCAATTTAAAATTTGTTAGATTCAAAAACCTTCAGTTCTTAAGCACATATGTCCATTTAAATGTTATTAGGAAATGGGCAGCAGCCGAAAAACATACTGCTTTGCTAACTGAGGTTCCCACCCATACAATTATAAGACAACAGCTGCAGAGCCCTGGACTGCTTCATGTTATTTTTTCTCATTCCAGAAGGGGCTGTATTACTCTCAAGAGAATATAAATGGTTGGGATAACCACACTTCTTGGGCGCTGGAGGTCTCTCCCTGGCTTTCATCCATGAATTGACATCCAAAAGAAACCCTGTGGTTAAGCACAATTCCTTTCACAGGTACAAAACAACAGATGAAATGGTATAAAATCTGTAGATAAAACGAAATATACTCTATGGCGTAACCTTGGAGTAATGCTAATTTTTTTTGAAGAGTCAGACAATGACTCCTCTCAGGTAAATATTCTAATCTTACCTAAACAGAAACATTAAACTTCAGTCGAGATTGGCACTCAAATCCTGGATTTCCATTTACTATCTGTGTGTTTCTGAATAACTCATTCAATCTGGCTGGACCTCAGTTCTTTCATCAATAAAATGGCAGTGTGGAATTAGATGTAAAGCTCCTTCCAGCTCTATATCTGCGACCCTGTAATCTATACACCCTAATTTTCATATTTATATTTTGCATATCATACACACCAAATATATGTGTAGTATATTTAGAAGAGCCCTGGATTTGGAGTCAGATATTTGGATTCAAGTCTTGATTCTACTGTTCCTATTCATGTGATCTTGGGCAAGCAATTTAGGCTTGAGATGTTCTGATTGGTAAGTATCAACTCACCTAATTTACAAACTAGTAATTACCAAATCATGTTTTATATCCCATCCAGCTAAATGCCAGGAAACCTGAGTCTACCAAGTATCTAACCTGGCTCAAGTATACTCATATCATCTCCCTACTCCTGCCTTGCTTGTTCTGGAAGCAGTAATCAACTCAATGCTATTATAGAAATTGTGACAACACATTACCCTTAGCTACAATAACAATCTTAGTATCTCCCCAGATCAAAATTCTCTTCATAGTTTATCAGTCTCTAGTATGGATTGTCTTTCTCTATTAAGCTATTAAAATTTATTATTAAATTATCCTCTATTAAAAATGAGGAGAGGGACTGCCTCATTTTTCTATTTATAACTCTAACACCTTGTATAGTCACTGCCACATTACAGCTTTTAATAAATGCTAAATTCATTTAACCTCTACATTTCTTCATCTATAAAGGAAGAAAGATGAACTAGTTGATTTAAAAGTCCTTTCTGGCTCTCTTAAATCCCATGATTCTCTAAAAATAAAGTCTATTAAATACAAACTACAGCAATTACATGTTGTATGTCTAGAAGCAATGGTGTAATATGATGGAAAGATTTTGGGACTTGGACAGCCAAGAAGCATCTGGATATATCTTGGTTTTGTTATTAATTTACTTTATTATTTTCTAGATGTGTAATTAAGAGCAAGTCACAATATTTCTGTTTGTCAGCTTAGTCACCTTTAAAATAAAGGATGTGTGGAAGGCATTATTCCAGGAGGTATTCCGGTTACTCATAATCTTTCAACGGTGGCACATCCTTCCCAAGCTCCCTCTCCTAACCAGCCCACAAAACATAGGGACAATAGAGAGCACCCCAATAAGCAATAGCAGATAATTTAAGAGAATAATCATTTACATAAACTTGGGACCAAGGAACAGTAAACAATAAAAACAGGAACTATGAGAAAAGGATGCAGAATTCACCCTGTGGATTCTGTACTGATGCATCGCTGACGCTGCAGTGTTAAAACAAGGAGATCCAAAGGCAAGACGGGGAGAACCAGCTAGAAGTCACCATGTCTGCATGCGAGTACTGGCAAGCTTGGATGTGATAACATTAACAACCAACTTCTGTTATTGTATGTTAAGTTTTTTTTCATCTGTGCACCAATCACAAGAATAAATAGATCTTTTTCCTTTCTCAATACCCTGGGAATAGCAGGTCCTGAACATCTGCTTTAAGAACGTTGCATCAACTGATCCAACCATCAGAATATGAAATTGCAGAGAGGAAACCTAATCCTGGGACTACAGACTCTTCTGTATACATGTGGCTGGTTACCTCTTTGCCTAGGAGGATAAACTATCACAAAGATGAGGAGAAAATTGTTGTCCTGTGTTAAGACACTACAAAGCATAAGACACCTTCAGATAGTCAAGTTTCCAGTGTACAATGAAACCTAGTTCTCCCTCATCTGAACTATCTATACACACATACCCTGAGCAGTTGGCTTTAAAGCTCAGTAAAACCCTCTTAGTGATGCAAAAAAAAAGAAGAAAAGAAAAGTATTAAATTTCACAAGCTGTTTGTACTCAAATATATTTTCTCAGTTTCAGATCCTCAGCTATTTTATCGAGTGGAAAGTCTTGAGCTGAAAGAGCTCAAGAAGAATAATATTGCATTTCTGTATGTCTGAGGAAACACTTTTTATGGTAATTTATCAGATTGTCTATGAACAAAACCCACTTTTTTAGACATTGATAAAAGTCTTCTTTTCTTTACATGATATTTTATACAAGAACACTTCAAATGTGTTATTAGGTGTGACTGATGATTTTAACAAATCCTATTAGATTTGTATCAACTAGTTCCATGTTATATTCATAGTCTTTTGTGAATCATTGCCTTTTTGTTTTAAAAAGATGGCCTGTTTTGAGCCTTTGTATAGGTACATTCCTGTGTCTGTGACAAAAAGAAATCTTGAAAACTGTCCCAAACAGAAAACCAAGAATGGCTATCAGCAAGCAGTATGTTTTGTTTTAGTGTGTTACCTGTTCTTGTATTTGTTTACTGTAAAGGTGGACATTTAGCATTCAGTGCAGTTTTCAATAAAAAGTGATCAAAAAAATAAAAAAATAAAAATAAAAAAATAAAGGATGTGTTAATGAAAAAAAAGGCAGATGAAGGTGGCCTTCTCTCAGCTCCCCATCCCCTTTATTCTGTGCCTAAGCTATGCTTTGTGCGCTAGGTCTCCTCATTTGTAAAATGGAGGTAATAATTTACTACCTTGCCAGAATGTTTTGATCAAAATACTTTGCAATTATACAGTATTATATGTTATTCTTATTATTATCATTCTTACCCTCCTTAAAGCCACCCTATCATGTATGCCATAATTAATGATGTTTCAAGTGTGCATTACATTCTAACTATCAGCATATCCTGAATTCTATTTTAACAGCTTCAGTGTCTATACTACTTCTTTCAAGGCTAGATTTTTTTTCTCTTCCAGGAATTCTTTCCTGCTTAACCCCCTTCATTCAGATTCATCTTTGAAACTCTCATCTCTTCAATTTGTACTTAATTTGATACCAGTTAAGGATGGGGAGCTCTAGTATAGCTAATTTCTTTTTTTTAATTTTTTTTATTAAAGCTTTTTATTTGTATAACATATGTATGGGTAGTTCCCCAGAATTGATCTTTTTTTTTTAATTTTTATTTTATTTGCATAACATATGTGTGGGTAATTCTTCAACAATAACCCTTACATAGCTTTCCGTTACAAATTTTTCCCCCAACTCCCCACCCCTCCCCTAGATGGCAGGATATCCACTTCATGTTAATTATGTTAAAATATTGGCAAATCGAATATATGTATACATATTTCCAAACTTATCATTGGTGTGCAAGAAAAATCTTATCTACACAAACGATATATCAGATAAAGGAAACACAATGTAAGCAAACATCAATCAAGGAGTATGAGAATGTTATGTTGTGGTCCACATTTCGCATCCCTCTCTCTGGTGTATATGGCTTACTTCAGTGAACAATTGGAGGTGGTTTGAAACATTTCATTGTTGAAGAGAGCCATGTCCATCAGAATTGATCGTCATATAGTACTGTTGTTGCCGTGTATAATGATCTCCTGGTTCTGCTCATTTCACTCAGCATCAGTTCATGTAAGTCTCTCCAGGCCTCTCTGAAATCATCTTGCTGGTCATTTCTTACAGAACAATAATATTCCATAGTATTCATATACCATAATTTATTCAGCCATTCTCCAATTGAAGGGCATCTATTCAATTTCCAGTTTCTAGCCACTACAAAAAGGGCTGCCACAAACATTCTTGCACATGTGGGGCCTTTTCCTTTCTTTATGATTTCTTTGGGATATAAGCCCAATAGAAATGCTGCTGGGTCAAAGGGTATGCACAGTTTGATAACTTTTTGAGCATAGCTCCAAATTGTTCTCCAGAATGGCTGTATCCGTTCACAGCTCCACCAACAATGCATCAGTGTCCCAGCCCTCCCACAACCCCTCCAACATTCATCATTAACTTTTCCTGTCATTTTAGCCAATCTGACAGGTGTGAAGTGGTATCTCAGGGTTGTCTTGATTTGCATTTCTCTGATCAATAGTGATTTGGAGCACCTTTTCATATGACTATAAATAGTTTTAATTTCATCCTCTGAAAATTGTCTGTTCATATCCTTTGACCATTTATTGATTGGAGAATGGCTTGAATTTTTATAAATATGAGACAATTCTCTATATATTTTAGAGATGAGACCTTTATCAGAACCCTTAAATGTAAAGATGATTTCCCAATTTATTGCTTCCCTCCTAATCTTGTCTGCATTGATTTTGTTTGTACAAAAACTTTTTAACTTAATATAGTCAAAGTTATCTATCTGGTTTTCAATTAAAAGTTCCAGTTCTTCTTTGGACATAAATTTATTCCATCTCCACAGGTCTGAGAGGTAAACTATATTATGTTCCTCTAACTTGTTTACAAAATCACTCTTTATATCCAGATCATGAACCCATTTAGATCTTATCTTGGTATGTGGTGTTAGATGTGGGTCAAGCCCTAATTTCTTCCACACTAGTTTCCAGTTTTCCCAGCAGTTTTTGTCAAATAGTGAATACGTATCCCAAAAGCTGGGGTCTTTGGGTTTATCAAAAACCAAATTGCTATAGTTATTGCCTAGTTTGTCTTGTGATTCTATCCTATTCCACTGATCGACTACTCTATTTCTTAGCCAGTACCAAATGGTTTTGATGACCGCTGCTTTATAATATAGTTTTAGATCTGGTACAGCAAGTCCACCATCTTCAGCCTTTTTTTTCATTAATCCCCTTGAAATTCTAGACCTTTTGTTTTTCCAAATGAACTTTGCTACTATTTTTTCTAGATCTGTAAGATAATTTCTTGGGAGTTTGATTGGTATGGCACTAAATAAGTAAATTAGTTTGGGTAGTATTGTCATTTTTATTATATTCGCTCGTCCTACCCATGAGCATTTTAAGTTTTTCCAATTGACTAGGTCTGATTTGATTTGTGTGGAAAGTGTTTTGTAATTTAGTTCATATACTTCCTGACTATCCCTTGGCAGATAAATTCCCAAATATTTTATACTATCAACAGTTATTTTGAATGGAATTTCTTTTTGTATCTCTTGCTGCTGAACTTTATTGGTAATATATAAAAATGCTGATGATTTATGTGGATTTATTTTGTATCCTGCCACTTTGCTAAAGGTGTGAATTGTTTCTAGTAGTTTTTTAGTTGAGTCTCTAGGATTCTCTAAGTATACCATCATGTCATCTGCAAAGAGTGATAATTTGGTTTCTTCAATACCTACTCTGATTCCTTTTATCTCTTTTTCTTCTCTTATTGCTAAAGCTAACATTTCTAATACAATATTAAATAGTAATGGTGACAGTGGGCAGCCTTGTTTCACTCCTGATCTGATTGGGAATGGTTCTAGTTTGACTCCATTACATATGATGCTTGCTGAAGGTTTTAAGTAGATACTACTTATCATTTTAAGGAAAAGCCCATTTATTCCTATACTCTCCAGTGTTTTTAATAGGAATGGGTGTTGGATTTTATCAAAGGCTTTTTCTGCATCTATGGAGATAATCATATGATTTTTATTAATTTGGTTATTAATATAATTGATTATGCTAATAGTTTTCCTAATATTGAACCAGCCCTGCATTCCTGGTATAAACCCAGCATTGATCTTTACAAAGCTTTCCATTACAAATCTTACCCCCAGTCCCCTCCCTTCCCCGAGATGGCAGGAAGTCCACTACATGTTAATAATGTTAAAATACTTGACAAGTTGTGCAAGAAAAATCCTATCTACAAGAAAAAAAAAGAAAATCAGAGAAAGGCAACACAATGCAAGCAAATGTCAATAGAGATCATGAAAATGTTACGTTGTGGTCCATATTTCATATCCCTCTCTCTGCGTGTATATGGTTTTCTTCAGTGAACAACTGGAACTGGTTTGAGACAATTCTTTGTTGCAGAGAGCCATGTCCATCAGAATTGATCATCATGTAATACTGTTGTTGTTGTGTATGATGATCTCCTGGTTCTGCTCGTTTCACTCAGCATCAGTTCATGCAAGTCTCTCTAGGCCTCACTGAAATCGTCCTGCTGGTCGTTTCTTACAGAGCAATAATATTCCATAACATTCATATACCATAATTTATTCAGCCACTCTCCAATTGATGGGCATCCCTTCAGTTTCCAGTTTCTAGCCACTACAAAAAGGGCTGCCACAAGCATTCTTGCACATGTGGGTCCCTTTCCTTCTTCTAAGATCTTTTTGGGATATAGGCCCAGTAGAAACACTGCTGGGTCAAAGGGTATGCACAGTTTGACAACTTTTTGAGCATAGCTCCAAATTGCTCTCCAGAATGTTTGGATCCGTTCACAGTTCTACCAACAATGTATTAGTGTCCCAGTTTTCCCACATCCCCTCCAACATTCATCGTTATCTTTTCCTGTCATTTTAGCCAATCTGACAGGTGTGTAGTGGTACCTCAGAGTTGTCTTAATTTGCATTTCTCTGATCAATACTGATTTGGAGCAACTTTTCATATGACTAGAGATGGTTTTAATTTCATCATCTGAAAATTGTCTGTTCATATCCCTTGACCACTTATCTATTGAAGAGTGGCTTGAATTCTTATATATATATATGAGACATTTCTCTATATATTTTAGAAATGAGGCCTTTATCAGAACCATTAAATGTAAAGATGATTTCCCAATTTGATGCTTCCCTCCTAATCTTGTCTGCATTAGTTTTATTTGTACAGAAACTTTTTAACTTAATATAATCAAAATTATCTATCTGGTGTTCAATTAGGAGTTCCAGATCTTCTTTGGACATAAATTTATTCCTTCTCCACAGGTCTGAGAGGTAAACTATATTACATTCCTCTAACTTGTTTACAAAATCACTCTTTATATCCAGATCATGAACCCATTTAGATCTTATCTTGGTATGTGGTGTTAGGTATAGGTAAAGCCCTAATTTCTTCCACACTAGTTTCCAATTTTCCCAGCAGTTTTTGCCGAATAGTGAGTACTTATCCCAAAAGCTGGGGTCTTTGGGTTTATCAAACACTAGATTGTTAAGGTTAATGCCTAGATTGTCCTGATAACCTATCCTGTGCCACTGATCGACTGCTCTATTTCTTAGCCAGTACCAAATGGTTTTGATGACCACTGCTTTATAATATAGTTTTAGATCTGGTACAGCAAGGCCACCTTCATCTGCCTTTTTTTT